>OX369309.1:5301794-5551985 GCA_947284805.1 Coleophora flavipennella | reverse complement strand
AGAAGTATGATCAACCCCAACAACAGGTGTTTGTTAAAAACCCTTCTGCTAGTCGTCAAAAACTTGCAGCTCGCTACACCCACGATACTGTTCTGGCAGACTTACCTATCCATATCTACACCTCAAAAAAACGCAACCCTGTAGCTAAATCCCGACTAAAACGAGTACCAAAATCAGCCCAATTGTTACAGGATACTGTCAATGCTAACTGCTCTCGTGACAGCGGAAATGCAGGAGATAAAACTTGAAAGCTTGGACGACGGACCTGGACTGCTACCTTTCAAACTTGGTACTGCTAGACTGACTAGACACTATCATACATTTCTGCAGTATATCGAACTAGAAAACATTGAAGAAAAAGTAATAACCTTACAGACCCAGCTCTTTAAATTTAAAGACCGACTTGACAATAATACTTATGCTTTGTATGAACTCCAAATAGATTACTTGTCCCATAAACTAGATAAGATTTTAGAACATTTAAGAGGCTTAGAACCTAACCGTAAGAAAAGAGGTCTTATAAATGGATAAGGCTCTGTGATAAAAAGCATAACCGGTAATCTCGATTATTTAGATGCAGCTAAGTACGATGATGCCATTAAAATTCTAGAGGGTAACCAAACAAAAATTTCAGACGAATTTAACAACCCTGTTAGCATAAGTAAAGAATGGATGGCACACCATACCAATATAATAGATCAAATAGTAGAAAATCAGAAAAAGATAAAAGGCACTCTAAAATTACTTTTAAATAAAGAAATTTACAGAGACTATAGTCTGATTAAATTTGCTAAGTTTGCACAACTCCTTACTATACTAACAGAGAATACAGATGATATACTGACAGAAATATTAAGAATAGAGAATATACTAGCCTTTGTGCGTACCTATAGCACTCACCATTCAATGCGAAAAGTAGATGTGTTAAGAAAAATGTTTAAAAAAGTAAGATTAATAACTTTTAAAATTCCGATAATAACTAAGGAACACTTTGATTTATACAGATTGTCTATCCTTCCTAATAAATTTAACCAATCCATTACCCCGCCTTATCCCATCATAGCAACTAACAGGAATACATTCATGTACATAGAGACAGAATGTCCGAAGCTAAGTAACGGTTATCTCTGCGAAGAAAAGTTGAACAGCCAAATCAGGACTCAAGCTGATTGCATCCATAACCTCATCACCAACCATGCTCTAGATCAGAGATGCACAGACTTATTAAGACTAGGGGCCACTCGGGCAAATCATGAACTGATGGCGGGCCGCCAGAAGTGTAGGTTAATAAAGACAATAAATAATTGATAATAATGTATTAAAATTAAAAAGGAATTTATTAATTGGAAGCGTGGCACTGCATAGTGCTTACAATCTTTTTTATATTTGGCTCCAATTTACTTGTAGCAACACGTAAAATTCCAAACTTTCATTTGCAAGGCGGTTTCGATTTTTGGTTTTATAATTATTAAGTATTGAAAAAGTTTGTTCACATATATAGGTAGAACCAAATAAGCTGGCACATTTCAGAGCGTTTATGCGCAACTCTTAGTACATATTTTTATCAATGCAGCGGTAAAAGTTCAGCAAGTCTCCTTCGTTGAATTTGTTGCGTAAATCTTCGTCGTTTTGAATGTCGATAATTTCTATCTGCATTGACTCTGGCGCATTTTCAACTGAAATCGTGAAAGGATTGCTGAATATGTCCAACAGAGGTTTCACTTTTTTAAACTCCGAAAATCTGTCTTGAAAAGATTGAATCAAAATATCTAGCTTTTCTACATAACTGAAATTAATCGCAGTTTTGTTGAATTTTTCAGCCATTTTCTTATAATTCGGAAAATGATTGTAATTTCCAGAATTCAATTGCGATCTGAAAAGTGTCAGCTTGCATTGAAAGGATGATACATGAGCGTAGAGCTGGGATATCAGTTGATTTTTGCCTTGAAGCCGTGTGTTCAAGACATTCAAATGATTTGTAATGTCTACTAAAAAAGCCAAATCACACAACCAATCAGGATTTTTAAGTTCTGGGACATCCCTTTGCTTTTCCGCCAGAAATATTTCAATTTCTTCTATTAAATGTAGAAATCGTTCCAGTGTCAATCCACGACTTAGCCACCTTACTTCTGTATAATACAGTAAATCTCCATATTCGCTTTCGATGTCATCAAGGAATTGTTTGAATTGCCTGTGATTGAGTCCTCGTGATTTTATAAAATTTACAGTCGAAACTACCACTTTCATGACATTTTGAAATTCAATTTTTTTAGCACAGAGGGCTTCTTGGTGTATAATGCAGTGAAACTGCATGAGATCTTCAGCCTTTATGTTTTTTTCTTGCAGATGCTTTTTCAGCAAAGTAACTAGCCCGGAATTGACACCAATCATCGAAGGAGCACCGTCAGTCGCAACTCCCGATAATTTTGATAAGTCCAAATCAGTTTTTGAACACTCATCCAAAAGTACATTGAGTATATCAACTCCTTTGGTTTGACCTTTCAATGAACACATTCCTAATAACTCTTCTACGACTTCAAAATCTTGAGTAACACCTCGTATGAATATTAGAAGTTGAGCTGTGGAACTAATATCAGTGGATTCGTCGAGTGCTAATGAAAAAAATTCAATGATCTTAGTTTTTTCAGTTAATTGTTCCGCAATATTACCTGACAAAGACATAATTCGTCTTTGGATAGTCATACGATTCAATTGAATTTTCTCAAACTTTTTTGCTGCTTCTGGACACATTTTCTTAGCGGCAATTTCTATGCATTCTTTTACAAAATCCCCATCATTGAAGGGGCGACTTCGCTTTGCTATCATTCGAGAAATTTCATAACTAACTTCTGTAGCTGTTTCTGAATCTTCAATGGGTTTTGTAAACATAGCTTGCTGACCAATAAGCTCCCGTTTTAAAGACAACATTTTTTGCTTTCTTAATTCGCCTGTAAACTTGGTAAAAGAAGGATGCTGCGTTTCATAGTGCCTTTTTACATTATATTCCTTTGCAATCGCAACAGAATTCTTGCAAATTAAACAAACGACTTTGTTATGCGACCATACAAAAAAGTATTTCTCAGTCCAAATTTCTTGAAATTGCCGATTTTCATCTTTAACCTTACGTTTTTTACTAGGTCCTGGCTTGTCCATGTTGCGTTCTAATCCTGGCTAGTATTAACACAGCACCTAAAAACAATTACAGTACATACTTAAATTACCCATCCTTTTTTTAAATTATCAAAAATAATTGATTAAATAGGTACGGAAACACTTATTAATAATAGAGTTTAACTTACGATTTTACAACACAATTATACACGGCACTTGACGGGTTAACACTACAAATACAAATACAAAAATACAAAACACTGCAACAGAAAATCTACGTTGAATGTAGATCAAAATATATGACACCGGCTAGTGGAGTACAACTATTGCCTTCCAAAACCTCTATTAAACTCACAGAACACTAATACACCTAGCGGCAATTAAACGTGGCTTTTATACCGCGCGTATAGAGTCGAAAACTGTCTGGAGAAATCTCGAAACCGACTCTGGAAGCTTCGAGTCGTGTACTATCTACCTACGCGAGCGATCGTCATCGCGCCGCCGCCGGCCGCCGCGCTTCTTCAAGCAAACGAATTTAACCGAGATCAGCACGAACATTACCGACGACGCGCGACGCACGTACGGCGCACCGTAATACGCGCGAGATTCAAATTACTTTTCGAACATATTTTTTTTGGTTTTATTCTGGAATAGAATTCAATATTTTTAGAATGTACGATAGTATTATTTTTGCTGTCGGCGGGCCACCAGTATTCGACCGGCGGGCCGCGGTCTGTGCATCCATGCTCTAGATACTACCTGTAAGATGACTACAATCACCCTGACCAAGGAAGCTGTAGAAAAACTGGACGAGAGACACTATGCTGTATCTTTCCCACATCCTACTAAAATTCACACTGAATGCGGACGAGAAGATTCTAACATGGTACATGGAAGTTTCTTAGTTACGGTACCCCCAAACTGCCTGCTACGAACACAAGAGTTTACGATCAGCAACTCCAATGACCAGATTGAAGGCCAACCATTGAAGATCATGAAGATTTCTCTCGATAATATGAAGCAGAGTTTCCAACCACTGCCTGAGATCAAATTGAACTCTATAAAATTAAAAGGGCTACACAGCGCGCAAAACAAGGCAATGTTACAACCTACCTTACACATAGACAAGGCGTCCTCTGCAGCTATCTATCATACTACAATAACAATCTACAGCATGCTATTCGGTGCAACTGTACTTATTATATTAATAATAATCAATCGTCGTTATGGAGCTATCCTATGTAGAAGCAAGTATGGAACTTCAGAGCCTGCTGCTGCTGCTGCTGCGAAACCTGCCAAATTAGAGCTAGCTGCTGCAAACCCTGAAAATTTGGAAAATCAGCCAAGATTTCCAGCAACATTTTCTCTCAATGTTCTAAAATAGTTGCTGTTCTAAGGGCGGAGGAGTTATAGTATCGGCCAGTAGGTAAAAAGCTGGCACTGCAGTTGCTACCCAACATTGCGCAAGCCACTAAACTAACTAGGCGCCCTGTCAGCATTTCAAGTATTCCACAGGATGCAACCCGATCTAACTGTTTACCGGATTAATGTATTGTTATAATTACCATTGTTTAATTAATTCATTCCATATCTAGCATCGAGCTGAATTAGACTAAGCTTTATTTGTAACTCTTTACTTTTAAATAAAATTAGTTTAAAGTCATTTTGGTTTTTTTTGGGTCCTCCGGTTGTAGCTATCGTAATTAATACATAAACATCACTTTAATTTTTCATTTGAATACATAAAGTGGGAAAGTGAATAGATGATAACTTAGGATACATGAATACTAGAAAATGAAATTAATGTTAACACTTGTTTTTTTTTGTTTTAGTTTATTAACCATAGTATGAAAACTAAAATAATAGAAAGGATGAAGGGTTGAAAAACTTGTAAAAATAAAACTATATTAATTAATCATTTAAAATGTTTATTTTATGAATAGATAACTTATAACGACGTATAAAAATTATTGTCGATACATTTTATAATATCTTTAATCCGTGGATAAATGTTATCAGTAGTCACATTCTGAACTACGTGCTGTGCACAAACTTCCGCGCTACACTGGCATACACATTTTTCTACACTTTCAAATTGTTTAGCGTCGTAAACTTCAATGCGTATTTCTTTTAATCCAGCAGATATAATTTTTAATGATGACACTATGTAGGTGCACATAGTACATATGCTCGGCTTATACAGGTGGCTTTACAACGCGGCCGCTTCGGGTGACGAAACCCGGCGTCGCATTACCTGTACTTGTGCATGTGGACGTGTTATTTTCGGCAGCCTAATCACGGAAAGACAAACCACCCCCATAGCATTAGCTAAATAACAAGTAAGAAAAAAACAATAAAACGTTTCGAAATCTACATCAAACATGGTCAAGGAAATGCTTTTTGGTATAAAAGCGTGAAATTAAAAAATATTATATAAAAATATATCACAGCAATTTTACTTAGCCCAACTGAAGGATTGCCAACCTTCACAGAATTCGTCCACGAAATAACGTGGACGAATTCTGTGAAGGTAGGCAATCCTTCATGGATAGAAACGTTACGCATTTGCTAGCCGGAAGTGGTAGAAGCAGAGCCAATCTGCTTTCTTTGGTGTACGGCTTCGGGAATCCGTGCCGCTTCGCGATGACCACGAACGTCTGCGACCTTGATTGCTACGACGTTCCCTTGATCTAGCTCTCTCTGTTTCAGCAAGTCTCACACTTAATTTGGAAATTTCTGCCATAATTAAGGCTGTATCAACTGACGAGGAGGTCGGTTGGGAGACAGAAGCGACATGCATCGGACGAACGGCCTCTATCACGTTATCTGCTACGCTTGCCAAGTGCTCCAGATCGGTAGAGTCCGTGACAGTCAGTAATGCCCGTACTTGCGATGGAAGCCGTCCTTGCCACAGCACTCTGAGGGTGTCATCGGAGACTTTTCCGGTAGCCAGCTCCCTTATCCGGCGTAAGAGCTGAGAGGGTCGCTGGTCGCCGAGCTCCATCTCGCTCATGAGCTTCTCAATTTGGCGCGTTACTGAGTCTTCGTAAATCTGAAGCAATCTACTTTTTAGCGCCTCGTATTTCTTCGTAGGCGGGGGCGTAATCAACAAATCAGTTACCTGCGAGATCACGTCTTTTCCAAGTTTGGACACCAATAGATCGAACCGCGCTTCGTCTCCGAGTCATTGTGAGTTGAGGATCGCCTCCGTCCTGATGAACCAGACCCTCGACTGGTCTGTCCAAAAATCTGAGATTCTGGAGAAGAGCAATACCGAGTCGACTGAGGCCTAGCTTCCGTTTTGTGCCATGGTTACTGCTGGTAGTGCTGCAGCTGGTGGTGGTGGACCACCCGGTGGCTGAGGCGCCGCTGGCGGTGCCGGCACGCCAATGCCGGGTGCCGCCAATGCCGGAACGTTCATAACTGTTCACTTTAATAATTTAATTTAATTTTAATTTTAATCACGTCGGGGTCACCACTTTAGGGATTATATAGTCTATATGAAATAGGGTGACCCAAATAATTGATCAATAATTATTTATAATTTAATATTTTATTTGAGAAGGCACACAACACGGATACATTTATATTCCCGGAGGCGCGGGAGTAGAGGGTTATAGAGAGATGGTTATAGACAGTGGTTATTTGCGGTTGTGAGCGTGGGTCTCTCCATACTAAATGTATGGGGGAATTTCTATTTCAACTGCAAAACATGCCACTTAACTTTGTAAAATAAAGCTTAAATGCGGTTGTAAGCGTGGGCGTCTCCATACTAAATGTATGGAGAATTTTCTATCTCAACTGCACAACTAACTTTGTCAAAAAAACTTGCGAGAGAGCTAGCCCAGGAAGACAGGTGTAGCAGGTGTTTCGACGTCCGCTGCTGCGAGACCGGAGTGGCATTGTTGATGTTGGAGTGTTAAGTGAATCTTAAGATAGGTGTAGCAGGTGTTTTGACGCCCGCTGCTACGACGCCGGAGTGTCATTATTGGTGGTGGTGTGGTGTGAAGACAGGTGTAGCAGGTGTTTTGACGTCCACTGCTGCGACACCGGAGCGCCAATGTTGATGTTGGAGTGTTAAGTGTATCCAAAGATAGGTGTAGCAGGTGTTTCAACGCCACCGTCAGCAGCTGCCCCAACGACCCCACCCCCAACCCCCAGCCCAAGCCACCGCTTGTGATGAACTCAAACCCAAGCGAGAGAGCTAGACCACCCGTTATTGATTCCTCCGAGTCTTATCAGCGCATGCCGCTCTCAGACGGATGTGATCAGCTGATAAAAGTATAAAGTTTAATAGAATTTTATGTAGTTAACGAGAAACATCTTTTTAGGGTTTCGCATGCAATTCTTAAAAATAAAAAACCGTTTTCATTTATTTTTGTATATTTACTACGGTTATAGTTTATCTATATAATGAGCACATTACAATAGTTAGCTATTATAAAATACTTATCGCTATTTCGGGTTCCACGTTGAAATGATTGGTAATATTGATAGCGTGGTGGTAATGTGTATGAAGACCTGATTTTACAGGCTCCTAGGGTAGGGGGTCCGATCCATCTAGAGCTGAGGGTACGGAGCGCTTGATAGCTAGTCACCGCCTGCGACTGCGCCTGCGCAGATTTCTCCATTATGTTATACCTATTCAGAATGATAAAATTGTTGTTTATGAGGTACCTACGAGAGACAGATGGACACATGCCGCGGCTTACCAAACAGTTTTGCGGTTGAAAGCGTGGGTGTTCCTATACAAAATGTATGAAGAGTTGATTTTACTAACTATCGTTTTATATGTTTAACAATACCGACTTGATGTAGCCACCGCCTAACCCGCGTTGCCTACTATGCAGATCTATTCAGGGGATAATTACCTACTCGAGACAGACAGACGGACACATGCTGCGGCTCACCGAACAGTTTGCGGTGTACTTACTCATCAGATTTCCTCATTATGTTATACATATCTGTTTATGGGAATACCTACTAGAGACAGACAGACAGACGGATACATGCCGCGGCTCGCCAAACAGTTTTGCGGTTGAAAGCGTGGGTGTTCCCATATGAAATGTATGAAGAGTTGAGAGGATGAGAGGTGAAGTATTCTTATATCCATACCTACCAAGGTACCTATGAAAAGTTATCTATTGAAGTACCTACCTAATAAATCTAGTTGGTGAGGGTTAGGGTTTAAGTAATAAAACAATTTTATAATAAATTCATAACTCATTTATTAAAAATTAAACAAATATTATTCGCTTAAGCAATAGATGTACTTACTTATACCTAATTCATTAACAACAAAAATCGCTTTAGCTGTTCTTTAAAAAATATATGTCGGAGCGCAAGGACGTGGCGCCATCTATGCATGCGTCGAAGCACCGTGTGTTTTATCTTGAAACGTCAAGCGGTTAGCTAGGGTAGTAATAATAGTCATCTTTGGCCAAGGCGTGGTCTGTGCGAGACCGGAACCCGGAAGTTGGTAGTGTTGGTACTTGTTTGTTAGCCAATCAGAATCGTTGTGATTATCGAACCATTAAAGACAATGCAGCCTACCTACAGAGGCTACGACAGAGGCGCCAATTATTTTACTAGCACTTTTGATCGAGGAGCTGAACTGTCAACTTGGGAAGCCAGCCCCGTGCCGAACTCATCGCAGTCCATAAAATAATCGGTTTTCATCCGAATCATCGTGAAGCCTCGTGTTGCAAACGTGTGTGAATATTGATTGTACACTCCAAAACTTCTCAAAGATGAGTTTATTTCTTAGATACGGCCAAAACCCTTCTGATGATCCGAAATATAAAATAATACTGTAAAATAAGTACTTGTATTTCTTCTCTTATTTCCGAACACATTCTTACTCTTTTGTACAACCATGACTCATAGTACATACGTCTTGAATAATATGAATGAAGGGTGATCATCGAAGTCCATCGCCATCTCTATGAAGGGGCGTTTGTCCATCCGCACAAGCAGTGTATCTTTATACCTACCTACCTACCTCAACAGCATGATCAAGGTAAAAAACTAGAATAAATTTATCTAATTCGCTTTAGCAGAATTCGCCCTAACCAGTTTTCACCATCTGAAAAAGATTAAAAAAACACCACCGGGCAGACATTGCAGAACGCAATGTCCACCTCAGTAGGGGTTATGTGATGACTTATGACTCTTTTAAACTAGTGATTTTTCATAAAAGAGTTTTTTAAGTTGATAAACATTGCGGAACGCAATGTCCACCTCAGTGGGGATTATGCGATAGCCTATGGCTTATACCTATTGATCAATAACTAATAACCATAAAAACCTAGACCTCTTGAAACGCACATAGCAAATATTTTTTAAGAAAAAGGATTCAACTGTATAAAAAGTCTTATTGTTTCATATAAGAACTAAAAATAAAGAAAAGTAGGAACAGAATAGGAAATTAATACAACAATTAATGTTCCTAGGAATAAATAAGAAAGCAGAGTTGCAACGAGAAAATAGTACTTAATGAAACTATTGCAAAATAAGGGTTCTTAAAATACTGCTGAAATTAAAAGTAGTTTATGAAACTGTTGCATAAAGGGTTCTTAAAATACTAGTGTAGGTTAAAAAACAAGCCATAGATTTTTTATAGCATTTCGTGGGTGTTTTAAGACTAAATTATGCATAGTTTCATACACTACTTTATCTAATCTCATACATTGGGATTGAATCAACTAATACAAAGATCAAAGTTAAGAGTAAGAAAAAAAATCCTATGAAATTCAGTAAGTACCTACAACAAAACGTGTCATAAAACTGAATTTAATAGTATTTTAAGTTTATGCAGAAGAGGCATTTATACCGACATATAAAATATTGCAAAGTCGCAGAGGACGGTAGTGGGGTAAAGTGCACCCTATGTGATAAGAGCTTCTCCTGCCCTGATAACCTCCGCAGACATCGGAAAACCTTCATGGTGGAAGGAAGCGAAGCGGTGGCGGAGATTGAGATGAGGAGCAACCACCTATCAAGAAGCTAGGACGATGTGAAGTGTGCAATGTGGAGACGGTAAATCTTCACACCCACAAGAGAAGCCACGCTCACAGGAAACTCTTGCAGAAACCTTAAATTTCCCCAGATTCAAGCAGATATTCACAAAGAGAAGGTGTTCGCTAGGTGAGAGAGATACCTATTGATAGATAGATAGAACTGATATACCAACTAGATGGTAACATATTAACATCTAATACCACAGATCCGATGACTGATAAGATGTGATTGATCTGATGACTAATAAGATTAGATTAGAATCTATTAAGATGAGGTCTTATACCTAATAATTTAGGAACAGCTCTAACCTCATATCTCATAACAACGTAATTTAAGAACCCAAACAAAATATGATAGAAAAGCGAAAGTTGAGACGTTTGAATGGTAGTATAATGAAAGGAACGGATGAGCCGATTTTAATAAAATTTTAAACTTTATATTTATATTGATACAGGCTCGAGATTTAAAAACTATAACAAAATATGATAGAAAAGCGAAAGTTTAACCCTCGAAATTGTAGAAAATTATATATCAGGTGATAACTATTATAGATATGTAAATGAGATAGGTTCTCCAGCTCAATATAGAAAAATATATACAATACATAGCAGACAACATGAGGTTCGCACTTAGCTGGTTAATAAAGTAGCTCTTACTTTATCTAATCTCATATATTAGGATTGAATCAACGAATACAAAGGTCAAAGTTAAGAGTAAGAAAAAAATCCTATGAAATTCAGTAAGTACCTACAACAAAACGTGTCATAACGCTGAATTTAATAGTATTTTAAGTTTGTGCAAAAATATAGTTTAAACCGTCACACAAAATATTGTAAGAAAGCGGAAAAATAGTGAGAGAATTCAATGCTCTCAGTGTGAGAAAAGCTTCCCCCGCCCCAACGTCCTCAGCCAACACCAGCAAACTTGTAAGGGTGGAAGGAAGCGAAGTTGTGGTGAAGATGGTGGTAAAGAGGAGCCAGCCATGAAGAAGCTGCGATGTGAAGTGTGTGAAGTGGAGACGGTGAATCTTCATACCTTCAAGAGAAACCAAACTCCTAAGAATAAAGTGCTCACCCCACTTGAAGATGAGGGTGGAGATATTACGCTTTAACAAAATAATGTTATAATGTATTTTTGTATTGGAAACTCTTGTAGAAACCTTAAATTTCTTCCAGATTCAAGCGGATATTCATAAAGGTACTTAGAGTAAAAACCTCCTAGGCGTTTTCGAGGTACCGTTTGAGATTATAGTGGGCTCATGATTTAAAAACCAAAAGAAGATATGATAGAAAAGTGAGAGATTTAACCCATGTAATCAGAAGATAAAACGGATGAACTGATTTTAATGAAATTTTTAAACTTTATAATTATATTGATACAGGCTCAAGATTTAAGAACTCAAACAAAATATGATAGAAAAGCGAAAGTTGAGACGTTTAAATGGTAGTATAATGAAAAAAACGGATGAGCCGATTTTAATGAAATTTAAAACTTTGTATTTATATTGATACAGGCTCGAGATTTAAAAACCAAAACAAAATATGATAGAAAAGCAAAAGTTTAACCCTTGAAATCAAAGGAAAAAATGGATGAACTGATTTTAATGTTATTTAAGAACCCAAACAAAATATGATAGAAAAGCGAAGTTATAATGTATTTTTGTATTGGAAACTCTTGTAGAAACCTTAAATTTCTTCCAGATTCAAGCGGATATTCATAAAGGTACTTAGAGTAAAAACCTCCTAGGCGTTTTCGAGGTACCGTTTGAGATTATAGTGGGCTCATGATTTAAAAACCAAAAGAAGATATGATAGAAAAGCGAAAGTTGAGACGTTTGAATGGTAGTATAATGAAAGGAACGGATGAGCCGATTTTAATGAAATTTAAAACTTTATATTTATGTTGATACAGGCTCAAGATTTAAGAACTCAAACAAAATATGATAGAAAAGCGAAAGTTGAGACGTTTAAATGGTAGTATAATGAAAAGAACGGATGAGCCGATTTTAATGAAATTTAAAACTTTATATTTATGTTGATACAGGCTCAAGATTTAAAAACCAAAACAAAATATGATAGAAAAGCGAAATTTTAACCCTCGAAATTGTAGAAAATTATATATCAGGTGATAACTATTATAGATATGTAAATGAGATAGGTTCTCCAGCTCAATATAGAAAAATTTATACAATACATAGCAAACAACATGAGGTTCGCACTCAGCTGGTTAATAAAGTAGCTCTCAAAAACTACGATGATAAGAGATTTTCATTACCAGACGCGCCGCATCAAACTTTAGCATTAGGATATACTGGAATAGAAAAATATTATTTTATATGAGTTTATAAATGCTTTAACTAATGAATTTAAATAAAACAACCTATTTAAATAATTTTAATGATAAGGTTTTTAGGGTTGTTCTACCTCTACACCGCTTAAAGTTGTATGAGAGATTTTGCTTATTTAGATTTAGAAGAATATTTTTTTCTTATTTGAAACCTATCTAATGGTTAAATTGGGTTATATACTAAGCTTTAAGTTCCTACCACCAACTCCTTAAGATGTTATTACACTGCTTCCACTGGAGCTGGAAAAACGAGTTAATTTTTAGTATGAAACTAGTGATCTGTTAATAATATACTAATAGCTATGACCTTAAGTTATTATACATTA
Organism: Coleophora flavipennella; assembly: GCA_947284805.1. Classification (NCBI taxonomy): domain Eukaryota; kingdom Metazoa; phylum Arthropoda; class Insecta; order Lepidoptera; family Coleophoridae; genus Coleophora; species Coleophora flavipennella. Next base: position 5,539,182 of record OX369309.1, on the reverse strand, counting down.
GGTCAGAGCTATTCCTAAATTATTAGGTATAAGACCTCAACCTCATCTTAATAGATACTAATCTTATCTCATCAGTCCTCAGATCTTATAACATCTTATCAGCTTATAGGCCTTTTATGAGCTCAGGAGCTCATCCTAAGTTATTAGGCATTAGGTCAGAGCTGTTCCCAAATTATTAGGTATAAAACCTCATCTTAATAGACCCTAATCTAATCTTATTAGTCATCAGATCAATCACATCTTATCATTCATCGGGTTTGTGGTATTAGATGCTAATATGTTACCATCTAGTAGGTATATCAGTTCAATCTGTGTATCAATAGGTATCTCTCTCACCTAGCGAACACCTTCTCTTCTTGTAGTAGACCCTCTATAGTAATCGGTATAGGCATTGCTCGCCACCTGAAAAGAGATAATAAGATTTAAAGTTATGATAAGTTTTTGTTTTTTTTATAATCATAAAACAGCTAAGTATGAGTTAGTCTTACATGTTGGGTTCTGCATACATAATCCCTCATCTCTCTTATAGTAATCAATGTAGGGTAACCCTCACAACTCTCTTATAGTAATCAGTAAAGGCATGGATCACCGTCTGAAAAGAGCAAATAAGATTAAGAGTAATTAGTAGGAAAACGGTTTGTCCTATATGCAGGGTTCTACATACATAGTATTTTACTAAAATACATATCATTTTCAGTTGGAGTCATAAAAGAAATATGAAAAAATCTATTAGCTAAAACCATTCAAGTGAGAGTTGAACTTGTATTGGAAGAGGGTTCTGTATAGATTAAGTTTAAATAGGATGGATGCTTACGAAGCTCTAAAATCAAACACTCATTATTTGCATTGAAGAATGTTTGAGATAGGTGAGAAACTTAATTTTCAGTGATATATTATTAAAATAATAAAAGTAATCCACCAATGTAGAACCCTTAAAATTTCTTAAAATTGATTAAAGTTTAAATACCTAACCTTTCTACTAAAAAAACTAATTAAGCATGAGTTTAACCCCAAAGCTTTCTTAAACTCTTTTGAACTGAAATAAAAACGTAGTTGATGAAAACCAAAGTGTGAGGTGAACTTATATTAGGAGAGGGTTCTGTAGTTTAATTAACCCCTTAACTAATATCATCAGAGATAAATTGGTACTTTACTAGAAGTATATTCATAAAACAGTTAAATGTGAGTAAGTCTTACATGTTGGGTTCTGTATACATGGTATATTAGTAAAAAGTAATCCTTTGATATGGAACCCTAAATTTTTTTAAAACTCCTTTAAATTAAAATACATATCATATTCAGTTAAACCATAAAAGAAAGATGAAAAACTATTTGTTAAAAACCAATATGAGTTGAACTTATATTAGACGAGGGTTCTGTAGAGAATAAATTTTAATGGGATAGTTGTGAAACCCTAAAATCAAACACTTTCATTAGAAAATGTGCTGTAGCTATAGGGATATATAAATAAGTTAGGATCTATACATACATAGAGATCACTACAGGGTGTGATCGATTAAAAAATAAGGGGTATATCATAGTAATACTCACCCTCTTCATCCAGTTATTTTAATCCGCTGACTAGGTAACACTTATGAGACGTACCTGAGATCGAATTAAAATAAAACAATAATGGAGTATGTTAACAACACCATTTTATATCATACTGTGATACTAGTTTTAGCAATACGACTAAAACACTCTATATCGAATCGATTAGACTAGTTATAATGCTTTGGATAAAGTTGGATTCAGGATGAAACAGCTTGATGAGTTAAAAAATGTGATCTCATTAGTCTATAATAAGATCATATTTTAATACTCACCTAGTAGTTTCACCTTATATCCAACTTTATATCAAAAGCATGTACAACTACTCTAACCGATTCGATATAGAGTGCTTAAATCGTATTACTAGCAACTTATATCACGGTATAATACAAAATAGTGTTGTCAATATAGGTAGCCCACTATTAAAACTTTTAATTTTAAGTTGATGTCACCCGTAATGCTTCATCTGTGAACTGTATATTAATGATGGATGGAGCGCTGCAGTGTACGAAAGAAGATTCGCAATCACTGTGTTGTGACAGGATGTGTAGGCGAGCTGTGATAGCATTCTCACACTGTGCTGGTTGATAACAATGTTTTGTATGTTTCAACGTTTTACGAAATGTTTAGGTACCTTTTTATAAAATTGTATGTAGTACTAGTAATATAACCTACTTAAATGGAAACATTACTTGCTAAAGTTGGGTAAAATTAAATGTCGCTTTTATCAGCTCACGGGCGGGTCGAACGATGGGTTAAAACTTTAGAAGATTTTAAAGGTGTCTATATACCTACTTAGTGATTCATTATTTAGGTAAGTAAGTACCAGAAACAATAATATAAGTATGTAATTATTACCTATATTATTTTAAGTACTAATCAGAAACCAAAACCTAACTTTAATAGTGAGGTCGGATAAAACAAAGAAAAAAAATAAAGACATAGCGGTGAAAATTTTACTTATTCCTCTCATAAAATAAGTAGGTAGGTACCTACCTACCTACCTACCTATACTTATTATATGAAAAGGTTTTTTTATTTTTAAGATTTGCATGTGAAACCCTTAAAGATATTTCTTTCAACTAGGTACATAAAATTCTATTAAACTCTACTGTTATATACAATGTTATATCAGTTAACCATATAGACCCTCAAGAGGTATGCATCGATAAGACTCAGGCGGCTATGATCTCAATACCAACCACTTGATCTATAGATCTGTTTACTATCGTAACAGCTTTAAGTTCAAGAGCTGGTCATATGTTATTTATAATAATAATAATAATAATAATAATAATTTATTTATAAGGTATTTATAAGGTATGTGGTCGAGAGCTAATCTTATCTCATTAGCTATGAGACCTAATCTTAATGGTACCTCGTCTAATATTATCAGCTATCACAGCTAATCTTATCTTATAAGCTATGAGGTCTAATCTTAACTTATCTGTTTCCTGTTAAATCATCACCTGGTAACAGCAGCTGTTTCCTCTCAATCAACATCTACCTTCTGATAATCATCACCTGTTTCCTCGCAAAAGCATCTACCTCCTGACGATAATGATCACCTTTTTTCCTCTGATTTCTGTTAAACAGTACCTCATAACATCACTTGTCTCATCGTTCAAACAACACCTCCCTCACCTATCAGCAACATCAGTGATGATGATAAGCTTTGTTTTTTGAATAAGCTGAACTAACCCTATAACTAACATCAACGATGATAAACTTATGGATAAGGAATAGTGATTGCTATCCACCTAATCAAGGCTAATCAATGGCTAAAAACCTAATCAAGTGTGAGTTGAACTTATATTGATAGTGGGTTCTGTATAGAATAAGTTTATTTAACACTTTTACTAACATCATATGAGTTAAAATTGTAGGTACCTACTAGGAATGTTATCATAAACCGGTTAAGTGTGAGTTGGTCTTACATGTTGTGGGTTCCATATACATGATAATATGTTAAGTAAAATGAAGTAGGTAATCCTTTGATATGGAACCCTAAAAATTTCTTAAACTCTTATACCTAATCTATATACAAAAAAAAAACAGTCAAGAGTGAGTTGAACTTATATTGAGCGAGGGTTCTGTATAGAATAAGTTTAATTAACACTTTTACTAACATCATCTGAGTTAAAATTGTATTAGGAATGTAATCATAAACGGTTAAGTGTGAGTTGGTCTTACATGCTGGGTTCCGCGTACATGGTAAGTATATTACTAAAAAATAAAGTAATTAAGTAATCCTTTGATATAAAACCTTAAAATTTCATAATCTCTTTTTAAATTGAAATATGTATCATATTCGGTTAAAATCATAAAATAAAGATGAAAAAGTGGTTTTATCTATTTACCTATATAAAACTGTAATGAGCTCGTGTCTGTAGGTACATGAAATATTTTTTGTAAAATAGTATAACTGTGGTGAACATTAGGTACTAATGATATAGAGGCTAAAAAACAACAACTTCTAGATTTTTTATCTGTTTGTGTGTCTGTGTGTTCATACATCACATATAAACTATCAAATCGATGGGTGGTCACATATAAACTATCAAAATGATGCTAAGATATGGAAAATAATAAGTAATTTCATTAGGTAGTGTAGACGACATATCTACCTAAAACCTATAATTTAGAACTTAAAACTAAACCCTACCTAATTTATATAAATTAAAATAAACATTGTACTTACCTTTGTAATACAGCGCCATCTGCACCATTATATTGGGACCAATAAACTTACCTGTATATACCTAGGGGTGCACCTATGTACATCTAACTATATGTCTTCACTCTTGCCTTTTAAAGCAAGTGTAACACTACTAGTCAGCAGTCAGTAGCCAGCCACCGCGCTGTGGTCACACAGGCCCACCCCTACGTACCTGGGTATTTCAAGTAATCCGTATTGTCATTTACCCCTCAAATCCCATAAACCCATCACGATCTAGTCCATTCCCTACAGTCCAAGCTGATCCTTCGAACCAAATCATACCTACCGGCCGGGCACGGCAACGGAATGCCGCGGAAACACTCGCCGCGTACGCCGCATTCCAAAGTCAACACGCCGCCGCCATTACGGACTGTGCTCACGCGTCGTCAAAAAGCACTTGTGGATCGTGAACTTTTGATTCCTACCAATTTGACGGACATTCGTGACGATATGGAACTTCCAGGCGCAACTGTTGGTGAACATCCATCTGGAACTATTAGTGCGAGTGTAATTCAATCGGTGAAAAACGAACACGTGCCGCCTTCTGGCCGGCAACAGTCTGTTGGCACTTCAAAGAAGTCCAAAGGTTCTGTAAAGTCTACAGCGTCTTCGATTGTTCTCCGTAAGCTGCTGAAGAAAAAGCAAAAATTCAAATGGAACTGATTGACCTGCGGCTCCAAACTCAGTTAGCCGTAGCTGAAGCTAATGGAAGCTCTTCAGCACCTGATGACAATGGTGGTACAATAATTAATGAGGATATTGTGCAGCCCAGAGTGGAACAATGGCTTGAAAATGGTCACTGTAAGTCCAACTGCCGACCTAAATCACAACCCACGGCAGTCGATCATGGTCAGCCTCACTTCTCTCACCAGCCAATGCCCTACATACCTCCAACTCAAGTAGGTATGAGCGCCAGTACCACTGAGCGACTCCTAAGCCGTCTCGCCACGCCCCGTGAACTACCTACATTCGGCGGCGACTGCGTAGAATGGCTACATTTCAAAAGCGCATATGAAGAATCATCACAAATATGTAACTACAGTGACTCTTCGAGGTGAAGCACGAGAAGCAGTTACCGATCTCCTCATAGGTAACACACCACCAGCTGTAGTCATGGATGCTCTGGAACTTCGTTTCGGCAGAGCAGAATGCATAGTACAAAAGTTATCAGCTCAACTTAAAAGAATGCAACCACTACCTACAAATTACCAGCACGAGTTATTTAATTTTGCTGTAAAAATAAACAACACTGTGGCTACCATCCGTGATCTGCGCCAAGAGGATTACCTACGCAGCCCTGAACTGGTCAACGCTGTCTCCTCTAAGCTACCAAGTACATTGATTGGAAAATAGACTGATTACGCGTACAAAAAAATTTCTGAAGGTCGGTACTCAAAACTTGAATTACTAGCGAATTTTCTAAAACAAGAAGCTGAAATTCTTTCTATTGTCGGAGTTAACACAAGCACAGAAAAACAACCTACAAGCGATAACAAACCTAGACAAAAAACTGTTTTCGTAACATCAAGCCAAGAAGTAGAACGAAAATGCATATTTTGTAAAAAATCTTATCACACGCTACCTGAATGCCGTGTATTTAAACGCGCGATGCGTAAAGATAAGTGGCGATTCATTAAAGGTCAAAGGTTATGTTTTATTTGTTTACTATCAAGCCACGAGAGAAATGCATGCACCGCTCCGAAGTGTGACGTAGAAGGCTGTGGAATGCCACATCATCGCTTGTTGCACTGGAAAAAGCCCTCGAGTACAGCTGATGATAGCCAGGAACAATTGACATCGCCGAGCATCGAACCCGCTACAGTCGTGCACACCGCCTGCGCGCCGAGAGACAGCGCGCGCGGCGGCCAGGCGGCTGCGCCCACGAGTGACGTCATCCTTAAGGTCGTTCCAGTGAAACTACGCGGACCAAACGGTGAAGTGAGTACTTACGCGTTGTTAGATGATGCCGCTTCCATCTCAATGATTGATTCCGAGTTGTGCGATAGTTTAGGCCTAAAAAGTGAAAGTCAAAGTGCGATAAAATTCATAGATGCGTTCGGTCTCGAAGTATACCAATCGGTAACACCACAAGTGTGCGGAAAAATAAGTGGTCAAGATAATAACTTATATGACATTAAGTTGCGCAAAGTGACTAGATTAAATTTACCTATGCAAAACCTGTCTGTAATTAATAACATTAATTATGAGCGTTTAATTAAAATAATAGATGGTGTGTGTAAGGAGCGCATGGTGCCGCGTATCCTCATAGGTGAGGATAATTTCTTCCTTATAGCGCCACTGGAGATGATTCATGGGGACCGCCATACTCCCTATGCCACTCGGTGCCGCCTGGGATGGACCATACACGGCAGCTGTGGACGCACCCTTACACCTGGAAAAAAATGGTGGGCATATTTTTTGTCTCTCTCACACTAATGCTCAGGATAACTGTTGTGAACATTTAGAACTAAACAACTTAATGAAAAATTATTTCACTTTAGATTCCATAGGTATTTCTACTTCAAGCCGTGAAAATTCGGCACATTTACGCGCCTTACGTATCTTAGATGAAACCACACGGTTTATAGGCAACGCATGGGAAGTAGGTTTGCCCTTCAAGAGTGACGATTTAACTTTGCCTAGCACTTATGATAATGCGCTTTCGCGTCAGCTTACCTTGTTACGAAAGTTTGATAAAGACGTCGAATACGCAGTTAGGTACGCCAAGGAAGTAGATAGGTTATTTTCCGAAGGGTATGCTCGGGAACTACGTGAGAGTGAGATGCAAACAAACCAACCAACTTGGTACTTACCCCATTTTGGTATTCAAAATCCCAATAAACCGGGAAAACTGCGATTAGTCTTCGTTGCAGCTGCAAAGGTCAAAGGTCACAGTCTTAACGACTTTCTTTTAACTGGACCTGACTTATACAACTCGTTGCTAGGAATCATGTTTAGATTTAGGGAAAATGCTGTAGGTATCACTGGGGATATCAAAGATATGTTTTTGAAAATTAAAATAAGACAGGAAGATCAAAATGTACTGCGATTTCTGTGGCACAAAAATTATAATTTACCCTTAGCTCACACTGAGAGGCCAGCCACATACGCAATGCAAAGTTTGATATTTGGCGCCACTTGCTCCCTATTTATAGCGCAATACATCAAAAACAAAAACGCGCTCAAATATGAAAGTGAATTTCCTGAAGCCGTAGAAGTAATAATTAAAAATCATTACATGGATGACTGTGTCCATTCAACGAATACTACTGAAAAGGCAATAAAATTAATTTCTGAAATATCTGAAATTCATAAAAATGGTGGTTTTCACATTAGGGGGTGGTCAAGTAATGATAAGCAGGTGTTAGAAAATTTATCTCCTGGTGTGTTATCCCAGTCAGCTATTCCTTTCAAGGACGGAATTAACGGTATCCCGCTATCGCAACGCACGCTAGGTTTATTGTGGAACCCTAAAGATGACTCATTCAGCTTTCAAATTTTCCTCGATCGCATACCGCCTGAAATTCTAAATGGTAATGTGCCGCCCACTAAATCGAAAATGCTTAGCATTATTATGTCGATTTACGATATACACGGGTTTCTTTCGCCGTTCATAATAAAAAGTAAGATTTTACTTCAGAACGTGCACCGAACTGGAATCGACTGGAATAGTCAAATCCGTGCTGAAGATCACGAACTTTGGGTTAAGTGGCCTAACCAATTAAAACAGCTGGCAAATTTACATATTCCCCGATGGTACTGTAATGCGGGAGCCTGGAGCCGGTGCTATCAGAAAGCCGAGCCGGCCGCATTGCCGCGCGCAGAGCCTTCACCCGCCACCGGCCCTGCGCCGGAGCCCGAGTCTGCCTGCGCGCTCACTCACTCGGCCGCCGCCACCGGGACCGCTCACACGCACGCAGCCGCTAAGCACGCGCCTGCGCCACAGCCAGCTGCGCCTCCACTGCTATTGCCCAGCGACAACTATTATTTTGATTTATGCACTGTTATAGATACGCAGCTACATATATTTAGCGATGCATCTATTAAAGCGTTCGCAACTGTTGTGTATTGGCGTTTCACTCGCGCTGATGGATGCGTTAATGTTTCTTTCGCAGCCAGTAAAAGCCGAGTAACCCCACTTCGTCCTATTTCTGTGCCACGATTAGAATTACAAGGCGCTTTGTTAGCCGCACGCCTTGCTAACACAGTACAGACGGAACATAAAGATATAACGCCAAACAAACGCTTCTTTTGGGTAGATTCAAACACAGTCCTTCAGTGGATCCGTAGTGACCCTAGGTCCTACAAACCATACGTTTCTCATCGACTAGGTGAAATCGATGAACTTACAGCTATGCCAGAATGGCGCTACGTGCCATCTAAATTAAACGTAGCCGACATAGCCACGAAAGATGACACTCCTCCTCTTGAGTGGGACAGCTTATGGTTTCAGGGTCCCGCATTCCTTCGGTTGCCTGAAAACGAGTGGCCTAAGGACTTAAAGGGCACAAAAGAATCCACAGGAGAGGAACGAAGCGTGTTTGTAACAACAGCTACTAAAGTTATAGCCGATGAAACAAAATTTTCGTCGTGGCTACGCCTGCTACGCGTCACAGCCCGTGTTTTATTCTTCATAAAAAAATGCCAACGCAAACCTGTACAATTTGACATTAATTTAATGAAAGAAGCTGAAGACATTGTCATCAAAAAATGTCAGCAGGACTCGCTGCTGAAATAGCTTGTCTAAAGGTAAACAAGCCCTTAATGTCAAATAGCCGTCTGCTAAGACTGACACCGTATATCGATGAAAATAATTTGTTACGTGTTAAAGGACGTACTGATAAAGTAGCTGGCATTGAACAGGGGCCAATACGACCTGTTATCCTGGACGGTCACCACCATGTAACTCGCCTTCTGGTGGACTACTACCACCGTCGTGCTCTGCATGGCGCCAATGAACAGGTAGTCAACGAGTTACGTCAACGATACTGGGTGGTGAACCTGCGGCCAACTGTACGCGGAGTAGCTGCACGCTGTCTATACTGCCGCTACCGCCGCGCTCGACCGCAGCCTCAGCGCATGGCTGACTTACCAGCTGTTCGCCTGCAGCACAACCGACGCCCGTTTTCTTTCTCAGGCGTTGACTTTTTTGGACCTATGGAGGTCACAGTGGGCCGTAGGAGGCAAAAAAGATACGCAATGCTTTTTACTTGCCTCACCATCCGAGCAATCCACATTGAGGTGACGGAAAATTTAACAGATGATTCCACCATTATGGCTCTACGCCGTATGTCCGCTCGCAGGGGAACCCCAGCAGTTATTTATTCGGACAACGGCACAAATTTGCGATGTGCAGATAAAGAGCTTAAGGAAAGCCTTAAAGAGCTTAACGTAGATAGGCTAAAGGAAGATGGAACTATAAGAGGAATTGAGTGGAGATTTATCCCTCCCGGTGCTCCTGAGATGGGTGGAGCATGGGAGCAAATGATAAGAACTGTTAAAACCGCTCTAAAAACCGTTCTCAAAGAACGCGCACCTCACCCCGAAACTTTATCCACATTTCTCACTGAAATCGAAGGTTTAATCAATGGTCACCCCATTACACACGTATCAGTGGACCCAAACTACCCTGAGGCACTTACTCCTAATCATTTTCTAATCGGCACGTCATCGGTTGGACCAGTCTTTGGCAAATATGATAATGCTGATTTAAGCCTACGAAAAAAATGGAGAATAGCACAACGTTTAACGGATATGTTCTGGTCTAGGTGGACTAAGGAATATCTACCGACTCTACTGCCCAGACAAAAGTGGACCAACGAGCACCGATCGCTAAAGGTAGGTGATTATGTCGTTCTTGTAGAGCCGAACTTAGACCGAGGCAGCTGGCGTCATGGAGTGGTGAGCGCTACACATGCAGGGGATGATCAGCGCGTGCGGATCGTCGACGTGCGCACACGCACAGGGTTGCTGCGTCGACCGGTAACTCGCGTCGCCTTACTCACACCAATTGATGATAGCGCTGATGTCAGTCAGCACTAAGGGGGTGGAATTGTAGACGACATATCTACCTAAAACCTGTAATTTAGAACTTAAAACTAAACCCTACCTAATTTAAATAAATTAAATTAAACATTGTACTTACCTTTGTAATACAGCGCCATCTGCACCATTATATTGGGACCAATAAACTTACCTGTATATACCTAGGGGTGCACCTATGTACATCTAACTATATGTCTTCACTCTTGCCTTTTAAAGCAAGTGTAACACTACTAGTCAGCAGTCAGTAGCCAGCCACCGCGCTGTGGTCACACAGGCCCACCCCTACGTACCTGGGTATTTCAAGTAATCCGTATTGTCATTTACCCCTCAAATCCCATAAACCCATCACGATCTAGTCCATTCCCTACAGGTAGGTAGGTAAAACTTTAAAGAAAAATAATATATACTCACAATAATATATACGGATATAAGAATACTTCACCTCTCATCCTCTCAACTATTCATACATTTCATATGGGAACACCCACGCTTTCAACAGCAAAACTGTCCGGTGAGCCGCAGCATGTGTCCGTCTGTCTGTCTCTAGTAGGTAGTTATCTCCTGAATAGATCTGCATAGTAGGCAACGCGGGTTAGGCGGTGGCTACATCAAGTCGGTATTGTTAAACATATAAAACGATAGTTAGTGAAATCAACTCTTCATACTTTTGTATAGGAACACCCACGCTTTCAACCGCAAAACTGTTTGGTAAGCCGCGGCATGTGTCCATCTGTCTGTCGTAGGTACCTCATAAACAACAATTTTATCATTCTGAATAGGTATAACATAATGGAGAAATATGCGCAGGCGCAATCGCAGACGGTGACTAGCTATCAAGCGCTCCGTACCCTCAGCTCTAGACGGATCGGACCCCCTACCCTAGGAGCCTGTAAAATCAGGTCTTCATACACATTACCACCACGCTATCAATATTACCAATCATTTCAACGTGGAACCCCAAATAGCGATAAGTATTTTATAATAGCTAACTATTGTAATGTGCTCATTATATAGATAAACTATAACCATAGTAAATATACAAAAATAAATGAAAACGGATTTTTATTTTTAAGAATTGCATGTGAAACCCTAAAAAGATGTTTCTCGTTAACTACATAAAATTCTATTAAACTTTATACTTTTATCAGCTGATCACATCCGCCTGCGAGTGGCATGTGCTGATAAGACTCGGAGGAACCAATAACGGGTGGTCTAGCTCTCTCGCTTGGGCTTGGGTTCATCACAAGCGGTGGCTTGGGCTGGGGGTTGGGGGTGGGGTCGTTGGGGCAGCTGCTGACGGTGGCGGGCGTTGAAACACCTGCTACACCTATCTTTGGATACACTTAACACTCCAACATCAACATTGGCGCTCCGGTGTCGCAGCAGTGGACGTCAAAACACCTGCTACACCTGTCTTCACACCACACCACCACCAATAATGACACTCCGGCGTCGTAGCAGCGGGCGTCAAAACACCTGCTACACCTATCTTAAGATTCACTTAACACTCCAACATCAACAATGCCACTCCGGTCTCGCAGCAACGGACGTCGAAACACCTGCTACACCTGTCTTCCTGGGCTAGATCTCTCGCAAGTTTTTTTGAAAAAGTTAGTTTTGCAGTTGAGATAGAAAATTCTCCATACATTTAGTATGGAGACGCCCACGCTTACAACCGCATTTAAGCTTTATTTTACAAAGTTAAGTGGCATGTTTTACAGTTGAAATAGAAATTCCCCCATACATTTAGTATGGAGACGCCCACGCTCACAACCGCAAATAACCACTGGGCTAGCTCTTTCTTTAACCCTCTACTCGCGGGCGTCGACTGACGGCCGGGCCTGATACATACAACCTCAGAGTAATTAGTATACTACGGTACAACTGTGTGCACATAGATATGTACTATGTGCACCTACAACACCAACTTCTTCTCATCATCAGTACAGCTTCGGTTAAGTGAATCCGTGATTTCGTGGACTGTCACACGATCTATCATCGCGGAAGAGTAGTTCCATATTGGTAAATACTGAAAAAGAAATGAAGAGATTAGGTACTTATAAGCTTAACTAGAGTTTTTTTAACTAAGTATCTTAATCAAGAGTTATTATCAATTAGACTTGAATAAAATAAACTTACCGACATGGATGGGTAGCGCTTTTGTACACGTTTTAAAAATAAATAATTTAATTATTTTCGTTTTTCCTCTTTTATAGTAATCTTGTAGGTACTTTTTTAAACTAAGTTATTATATTTCAAAACCGTACTTTATTTGTACCTGTTTACGCCGTTATTATATTTAAAAACTCGCGCGTTATATTATGTGTGTTCAGCCTTCCATATCCTGTGATATTCCTCTCCCTTTCCCACTCACGCATCGAATATGGCGCATCGAGTGAGAAGGCATACAACGACGCCGTGTCTTGCTGGTGTCGAAACCAAGAACTAAAGAGAACAAAATGTCTTCCAAAAATGACATTGCAATGTACGCGTGTCGTCCCGCTAATAAAATTAATTTAAATATCTAACCGCAGTGAAAGACCAATTAATTTGTGTGTGTGCAATCTGAAGTGCTAACCGAAGTACCTGCCGCAAGGAGTTCCAACTGGAGGAGGAGGATTAGAGCCAGCGCTGGCTAATCACGTGCCGCCTTCACGTCGTGCATTGGTGAGTTCCTTTCCCTTTATACTGTTCTGCCTTTTTCTTTTGCTTTCCTGTCTTATTCCGGGGCAGAGCAATATCCTACGCATGAAACTGAACACACATAGTCGCAATATCTCATCCGCTATATATCACCCCGCTCCGCAAAATACAGTCCACTTAACCTTCAAAAATCCGAACCGGCTACACCGTTTTTTTGGTCCAAACGAGCCCGATAACTATATTTTATTGGTGTTAAACTCTGATAGTTTACACGTAATATTCCCGCTTTCCACTATATTTTACTGGTGTTAAACTCTGACAGTTTACACGTAATCATACCGCAATCTCATTGTATTACTTAATACCCGCATTTACTTAATACTTAATCAATTCTCACACGCTGATCGCGTTGAAAATAATACCCAGTTAGCCGCTTATTATATTTAGGTACATACCTATATTTCATTCCGCATCTATACATACTTATAAATTTATACGAGTACCCGCATAACTCATAACTGACCTACATCTCGTTGCGATATCTGTATCAGTAAGCCATACCAATTACGTGTGTACCTACATAAATATTATCTGCCTAGTGCTGCGTATAGGTACCTTCATTATTTACGAACGATAAGACAGCCTTTCACAATGGAAGCTAAGTTGTCCATGTTAGAGGCTAAAAACAGTGCAGTATTCGCACGTTTAACTGGTCTTAATGATACCGCTCAGAAAATACCTATCACAGCTACAGATCTTCGTTCCTCCACACAGACATTTATGGCAGAATCTGAGACGTTAGCAATTATACGTCAAGAATACATTTCAAATTTAGACTCCATTAATGAGTTAGGCTTTCAAATTAATTCTAACTATAAACCAAATTACATGCCGCTTAATGCCTTCGAAGACATTTACGCAAGAGTTCAAAGAGTCCGGTCTCGTATAACAGATAAGGCCACCAAAACAAAATCGAACACATGTGAAAGTAAAGGCGAGTTCCCACTCGTCAAACTTCCACCAATCAATATCCCTTCGTTCGATGGAAAAATTGAAAATTGGCCTGTTTTTTATGAATCATTTAAGGCGAATATACACTCGAATCAAAATTTAACCGACTCTCAAAGGATTTAATATTTGACCGGTAAATTAACGGGTTCCGCTTTAAAAATAATTGCTGGTATCATTCCCTCAGGCGAAAATTATTTGTCAACTTGGGAAAGTTTAAAAAGCGTCGGTGGCTCAACCGGTAACGACTCGGTCCTCCTAACCAGAGGTACCGGGTTCAAACCTGGACGGCCAATGTACCAATGAGTTTTTCGAAAACTTACGTACATATACTTACCGATTGCTTTAACGGTGAAGGAAAACATCGTGAGGAAACCTGCACACGCCTGCGAAGATACTCGAAGGTTGTGTGTGAAGTCGACCAACCCGCACTGGGCCCGCGTGGTCGACTATGGCCTGATCGCCCTAATTCAGGGTAGGCTCGAGCCCCTCGGTGGGGACGTATATGAGCTGATGTGACTGGGAAAGTTTAGTTCAAAAATATCAAGATAAAAGGGCTTTAGGGTGTCACTACATGTCCATATTATTTAATATTAAATCCGCAACAAATAATTCCACTTCGTTAAATTCATTTGTGGAAACTTTCGACGCCGCTGTTTCGGCTTTAAAACTTTTGAAGATTGACGACTTAAAAGATTTTATTTTTCTCAACATGGCACTACGTAAAATTGACTCAGCTACCGCTCACGCCTTCGAGACTTTTGTAAGAGAAAAAGAGATTCCTTCTTATAAGGATTTCATTGATTTTACTAAAAGTCAGGTAAAAATATTGGACCGCACCGCTACTACATCGTCGCAATCAAAACGCACAGTGGAAAACCACCCTAATAGTAATACGAAGCAGAGTAACTCGCGTGGTACCTACCAATCTCAGACTTTTCTCGCTAATGATGGCGAAGGTTTTGAACCCTGTTTAATGTGTAACAGTGTCGACCATCAACAATTGTATAGATGTCCCGCGTTCAAAGCGCTTCCCGCCAGAGGTCGTTTCGAGTTTGTTAAATCGAAACGAGGATGTATAAACTGCTTAAGTTTGTCTCACACCGCTTCCAGTTGTAATTCAAAATACGCTTGTAAGTCTTGTAAAAAGCCGCATCACACTTTATTACATTTAAATAATGATAATAATACACAACTTGGCTGGAGGCACGGACAGACAGACAGACAGACACAACTTGGCTGCACAACTTGGGGCACTGCCGTGCCGCCAGACGGCGCCGCGTCACGACAAGCGCATCGAGCCCACCCCCCTGTGCTCTCTACGAACGCGACCGCCGTAGGTGACGCGATACCGTCGCCTCACTCGCACGCGCAGGCTTCTGATAAGCCCACTGACGCATCAGTCAATGTGTCGCTGTGCGCTCACGCGAGATCTAATGAAACGCAATTTCTTGGTACGGGGCCTTTAAGAAATTCGACTGTCCTTCTCTCAACCGCGCAAGTAAACATTGCAAATAATGACAAGCAAAATATTTCCGTGCGATGTTTAATTGATAATGCTTTGCAGAATAATTTGATTACGTCCGCATGCTGTGAACAGCTTAAAATTAAACCTATTCCGCTTTCAAATTCATTTATCAAGGGCATCGGCTCCGCTTCACAAACAGTGCGCGGATACGCTCAGCTCCTTTTGACCGCTAAAAATAAGAAATATTCTTATAAATAATATAACCGCTTTGGTTGTAGATAATATAACCGACCGCATGCCATCTGAATATGTTGACACTACGATAGTGCGACATTTAGTTAACTTACCGCTCGCCGATCCCTTTTGGCACATCCCAGGTGAGGTCGAGTTGATACTCGGCGCTCAGCTGTTTCCGCATCTGTTGCTAGGTGGCAAGGTCGTTGCACCCCCCGCTCCCGCTGCTATTGAAACCGTATTTGGTTATGTTTTGATGGGCGACGCACCTACCACTTCTAACTTTAATAAAAATAACACCGCTTCTAAATGTAAAAATATGAATTCCGCTACTTTCTTCACATATTCGGAAGGTGTAGGGGCGCACGACCGCTTCGATAGCTTGCAGCTTGATAAAACTTTAACTAAGTTTTGGTTAATGGAAGAAATGCCTGCTAAGCAGTTTCTTAGCCCCGAGGAAAGTCAGTGTGAGGAAATGTATGCTGCCACTGTGTCACGTGACACGACGGGCCGATATTGCACCGCATTGCCGTTCTGTGGAGATCCTTCCGAGTTGGGTGATTCCCGCTCGAACGCTGTCCGCCGGCTACTGTCGTTGGAGCGCAAGCTGCAGGATCCCGAGCTGCGTACCAGCTATAACGAGGTAGTTTGGGACTACATAGAAAATGGTTATCTCTCCGAGGTGCCGCCCGACAGTGAGGACTACTCGCAAGGATATTTTATACCGCATCACGCCGTCGTGCGACGCGACAAAGAGACTACGAAAACTCGTATTGTACTCGACGCTAGTGCTAAATGCCACAATGGCATTTCACTTAATGATATTCTCCATACAGGACCAAATCTCCAAGCAGATATATTTGTCCTGTTATTAAATTTCCGCTTATTTGAGATAGCGTTATCCGCTGATATAAAACAGATGTATCTCAGGATTCTTCTAAAACCTGAACATCGCAAATATCAAAATAGCAAAACTCTCGTTTGCTCAACTCCCAATACCGCTGCTTCTGGTTTTATTTATGACCTAGCACAAAAGTATTCTTCTTGGAATAAAATCTTGCGGGTTATTAGCTACATTTTAATATTTACAAAACGTTTACCTCGTAATGACCGCATTTCCGCTTCTCAGCTCGAAATAGCTGAAAGATACTTAATTCGCGCCGTTCAAGACTTCCACTTTAAGCACTTGTCTCGCGATTTAAAAACTAATAAAGTTACTTCATCACCATACAAAAAACTTGATTTGTTCATCGATGAATATGGAACAATAAGAATAGGAGGTATACTTTCAAATAGTAATTTACCTTACGAAGCTCAGCATCCGGCGTTGCTGCCAAAGCATGATCATATTACTCACCTTTTAATTAATTATTTCCACCGCCTACATTGTCACACCGGTGCCAATGTATTGAGTTCTTTATTACGCCAAAAATATTGGATTTTATCTTCTCGAAATGTGATTAGACAACGTATCCATGCGTGTAACTTTTGTTTTAAAAACTCTCTTACTCCCGCACATTTTATTATGGCTTCCCCATTAACTTACCTACCTGTCACACCCGCTTCTGAAGGAACGAAGACCCTGCGTCATCGCAAAGAGCTTCTCGATCAGATGGTTAGTAGCTACTGGAAAAGATGGCGTTTAGAATATCTTAATTCTTTACAAATAAGACAGAAATGGCTTACTGATACTGATAACGTTAAGCCAGGTGTTGTCGTATTGATACATCAAGATGATGTTCCCCCGCTCCGCTGGCCGTTAGGCATTATACAAGAGGTTTACCCGGGTAAAGATGGTAGCGTTCGTGTTGCTTTAGTTAAGACCGCGACTACTTCTTTTAAACGTCCTATCGTAAAACTTTGCCCATTACCTTCTCAATAATTTCTTAATTATAAATTCCTTAAATTTAATATGTTTTATAGGTAGGTAGTAATGTTGTCTTATCTCTCTTATTGAATTTTTACTTTAATTTTATATGTTGTTTTGTAACCGCTTTCTTTGATAATACCATGTATTATCAAGGCCGGGAGGATGTTAACGCCGTAATTATATTTAAAAACTCGCGCGTTATGTTATGTGTGTTCAGCCTTCCATATCCTGTGATATTCCTCTCCCTTTCCCACTCACGCATCGAATATGGCGCATCGAGTGAGAAGGCATACAACGACGCCGTGTCTTGCTGGTGTCGAAACCAAGAACTAAAGAGAACAAATGTCTTCCAAAAATGACATTGCAATATACGCGTGTCGTCCCGCTAATAAAATTAGTTTAAATATCTAACCGCAGTGAAAGACCAATTAATTTGTGTGTGTGCAATCTGAAGTGCTAACCCAAGTACCTGCCGCAAGGAGTTCCAACTGGAGGAGGAGGATTTGAGCCAGCGCTGGCTAATCACGTGCCGCCTTCACGTCGTGCATTGGTGAGTTCCTTTCCCTTTATACTGTTCTGCCTTTTTCTTTTGCTTTCCTGTCTTATTCCGGGGCAGAGCAATATCCTACGCATGAAACTGAACACACATAGTCGCAATATCTCATCCGCTATATATCACCCCGCTCCGCAAAATACAGTCCACTTAACCTTCAAAAATCCGAACCGGCTACACCAGTACCTATCGCTAGGCTGTGATCAATACATAGAGAATAAAAGTGCTGTTATTTCAGCGCTCATTCAGCGCTTTCTATAATTAAGATCCACCATGTTAGTGCTAATTAAATATTACCCATTAATCTAGCTTTTTGTTAAGCTCTCAAGCGATTTACCGCTGCGAGGGGTTAGCATCTCTGCTGTAATTTAACGCTCGCACCACTTCTTCCACACAGATCTAAAACTCATTGTTCTATAAGCTACCATAATCTACACTATTTTATCATTTTAACCAAATCATACTTAAAAAATTCATACAGTAGCTAAAATGGAAGTTTTTTAATTTGTTTTATAGCCTTTAAAAATAATGTATTAACTGACTTAGCTTAAATATTAATGTAGTTTAGAACCTAGTGGAATAAACCAACCACAGTTTTTACCAAATTTGGGGTGCCTTGTCTTAGAAGATACGTAGAGAGACTTGTCTGCTCAGAATTTTTTTTACATCTGTATGCGTGTAGATGATTGTAACGATACGTTGCACATGCAAAGTTTCAAATTATATATAAACCGACACTTGGAAAAAAAATCACAAATCGATCTATCTCCCGAGGGAAACATCATACAAGTGCAGACGTGCTTCAAGGTCTGTTAACATGTAAGTATACTTACTTTATTCTACTCATTTACTTTTATGTATTCAATCTGTAAACTTATTTAAGTTATCAATAATAAGTTTTAATCACTTGGTAGCTGTTGAATACATGTATAGATTTTGTTGTTTTAGTAGTTGGTAACGTATACAAGCTGAGAACACAATGGTTAGTACATCGAGAGTCGTGGGTTCGATTCCCGCTAAGGTTTTCTTGTGATCATAACGTTTAATTGGTTTCTTTGTCTTAATGTTTTATATCGATAGTGTGTAGTGTTTGTGTGTGTGTGTATGCCACGTATGCCACTCTGTATCATTCTTAATATTTCTAAATTATCTATTAATTGTAAATGAATACCAGTCATAAGCAACATCGCATCAAAACTCAAACTTGGTGATGTCAAATAAAAAGCAGGATCTAGTTTAAATTTTTTTCTGCACGTAGATCTAAAGTTTTGAAAAAAATCTGCTAATAACAAAACATCTGTTTGTAGATTAGCATACCTAGAAGACAATGACCTCCTGAGTGATCGGCAGTATGGCTTTCTCCGGCACCGGTCCACGGGAGATCTTCTAGTGTATGCTACGCATGTATGGGGTGAAGCCATAGAGAAGCACGGTGAAGCTCTTGCCGTATCTCTCGATGTCTCTAAGGCATTTGATAGGGTCTGGCATGCTAGCCTTATTGGTAAGCCTTCTTCCTACGGAATACCTACTGGTTTGTGCAACTGGATGTCTGAGTTCCTGAGAGAACGGTTCATTCGAGTGGTCGTCGATGGCTGCTCGTCTGACCTATTGGCTGTTGATGCCGGGGTACCTCAGGGCTCAGTTCTCTCCGCAACTTTGTTTTTGCTGCAGATAAACGATCTGCTGAAACCTGGTATATTTGGGTATGCAGACGACAGCACGGTTGCGGAGAGATACCTGTCTAGTGCTCGAGCTAGGGGTCCGGATATACTATCTCAGAGAGAGTCCATGATTGAGCGCGTGAACCTAACACTCAAGGCAGTCTCTGACTGGGGCGATGCCAATCTTGTTAGGTTTAACGCCTCTAAAACGCAGGCGTGTCTATTCACTGCAAAAAGGAGTTCTTTTACCCTGACTCCTACTTTCCGAGATGAATCTATTCAGATCTCCGGCCATCTTGAGCTTCTTGGCGTTGATTTAACATCCGATCTGAACTTCGGGAGATATATTGAATCTAAGGCAAAAACGGCTGCCAAAAAGCTTGGTATCCTCTCGAAGGTGAGACTTTACTTCACACCAGAGCAGCTTCTATTATTATACCAAGCTCAAGTTCGGTCATGTATGGAGTACTGCTCTCACTTATGGGACGGATCGGCTCGTTACTAGCATCTAGCTACCTTGGATTCTATCGACCGACGCGCTAGGAGACTCATTAGCGACGAGGAACTTGTATCAAACAGGCTCCAAAGCCTCGAGCATCGCCGCAAAGTCGCCTGTCTATCACTGTTCTACAGGATTCATTTCGGAGAGTGTGCCCTTGAACTTCACGACCTCATTCCCCCCACTCCATTTCATCATCGGACGACCAGGCGCAGAGAGCGGTTCCACCCCTTTGTCGTCAATGTTCCACCTTTTCGCACGAAGCGTTTTGCTTCTTCCTTAATCATGCGAACGGCCAAGGAGTGGAATTCCCTTCCGGCGTCTGTATTCCCCGATTCGTATAATTTAGGAATCTTCAAGATCAGAGAGAATAGGCGCTATCTGAGCTTGCGTGTTACATCCTCGGCTGCATCGGCTCTTACCATCAGGTGAGGTGCAGCCAAACGCACTCAAATTTTTAATAAAAAAAAAAAAAAAAGATACAAGTCTGTGTAGTCTCCTAAAGTTTTAATATTAATCGTATTCCACACGTTTACAGCATGCATATAATCTTTTTCCAAAATGTGTTTGTTAGATAAGCTGCTAAAAAAAATTATTCGCGAAGGTAGTTTTGTTTCGTTATAGGACTGCCAACCCTTCACATATTCATATGGATACACTCCTTTACTTTTTAGCAAATTGAACTTAATGCTATCCGGATAGTAACGCAATAAATGATGGAAATCTTCTCTATTCAAATTATCTACAAGTTTTTCCAAACTCGCACCCAAAAATTTGAAGGAGTCCACAAAACGAACCGGAGTATAATCGTTTCCTTCAATTAAGAAATTTTTTGTAAAAGAAATGTAATTTTCTTTCGTTTTAGCAAATACTTTTATTCGGCCTGATGTAACGCCAAACTCGCGGATGAATAAGTGAGCATCATATCCTGAAAGATTGTGAAAGAAAACTGGAATAAGTTTTGGTACCGCAAACTTAATATTACAATAAGAATGTGCAGCTCCACGATACTTTCCTGTGAAATGACAATGGTCTCTCACTTTGTCGTCAAAAAGTTGTAAAGAACATACTGAACAATTTCTTGCATTTGCAAAATTCTCAGCGTCCTGCTCTGTAAACATCATTGGAACAATTTTTTTCAGTAAACCATAAATTTTTGAAATTTATATTTATTTATATTTATAAGACTATTGAAGAAATTCAATAAATGTTTGTATACAATCCTGGCCGCGGTACGACACGTATTTGTTAAAGGAGCTGTCGTAAGAACAAACAACATAATACCCAACGCAGCAGGAATATGTTTATGTACGTTAGTCGTGAAATTTGAGCGTCCTTCTTCATCTTCCGTGTAGAACTCTAAATACGACTCGAAATCCGCGTAAATAACGAATGGCATATCTTGCATTCTTTCATAATGTTTGAACCGTACGAAAGAACCCTTTTCAGGCAAAAGAGTTGCTATTCCACCACACTTATGTTCATTTAGTTTATGTTCGGAATTAAAAAACAATAAACAGTCATCGCAAAAATATATCTCAGCATGATGTTTGGTTACTTGTGGTCTAAATAACTGCCCTAAATTCTTTATCAAACAGTAATGAGAGCGGGTATCATTCTCTAATAAAAGTAAATTCACATGATTTTTTTCTACGCCGATGTGTTCTGTATTATGGACCAAGATTTTTTTTATTCTTATTAACTTTATAAGTCCATACATATTCACACTTATCTTGTGATTATTCCTTTCAAATATTTAAGTGGAGTATAATTTCACACAAAACAGAAATCATCGATGTTTTTTATGTTAATACAAGCGCGCCTATACTTCAAACATTTTGGAAGTTCGATGTAACTAGAAGCTCTCAAGGGTGAATATTTGCTAATATTCACTTCCAAATACAAGTTCCTTAAAAGAGAGCATCCACTGTCTCGTTCCTGAAATTCATCAATTTTTTTAGCTATGGTTTGAACTGCTTTCAGAAAAATATCATGAAAATCATAATTTAGATATTTTTGGTGTAGCAAAGAATTTAATTTCTACGGTGTCACTCTTAGGCAGCACAAATTCTGAAAACAACTCAAAGTTAACTTTGATATTTACATGCTGCTCCTGCTTAGCAGCGATAAGCTGGTGCACGCGCCGTCTGGTGACGGCCAGAAATTCTGCGGGCGCGCCGCCCGTTCCCGCGGTTGTGCCACTCGAGCGCACCCTGTATGACGCTATGCGTGACCTGAACGCGCTACATAACTTTTCAAAATCTTCGCTCAGTTAAACTGCGTTATTATTTTTATGTAAGTTACTTCGAAGATGAGCAGAGAAAGCTTTACTTTTGATCGACTGATCGCAAACATTACAATAAACTGATTTCTGAGCCATGTTATAAACTTATTGTGCAAAAAGATTTAATTAGGTACCTATGCACGTAAATAAAAAAAATATATAAATAAATATTAATATTTACGCGGGAGCTAGTATTAATTAATAAATTTTCTTATCTCTATAAAATTTTCCCTCATTTGCAGCAAAATTAGTTCACCATTCTTAAAAATGTTTTTAAATGTTCGAACTCAGGTGCCTTGTAGTCCGCTTGATAGCGCACCGCAATGTTGGCCTGCTCCAAACGCTCCTTCCAGTCAGCAGCAGCGAGCATGTCCCGAGAATTGTATACGCGCAACTCCACGTAGGTGTCGCCAGCGCGGCGCGCGCTACGTTTCAACACGCCACCAGCAACCCTGCGCGTTAAATTCGACAATAGTCCATCCGTACGACGACGGACGCGGTGAGCCTCCTTCTCGTCCTCAGAGTCCAAGCTGAGTAAGGCACAGGAGCGTGACGATGCAGTCGCTGGCGTAGGTGGTGCAATCTGAGGCACAGTAGCAGGCTTGCTGGTTTTCTTTCGCGGTTTCTTGCTAGGGCCTTCCTCAGCAACCGACGACACTGGTTGGACACTCGACCTAAAACATAACAAGAATAAATAAGTAGGTTAAATTATATAGTTATAAAAACATAAATACGCAAATTACAAATAACAACAAGAATACTAAAAGCTTTATCTTCAGTGGGATAGAAGATCGAACCTACGACCTTTAACATAGCGTACAGGAGCACAAGCCCATAGACATAAGTTAAATATAATATGGTAAACAAAAAAAATATTTATCTACCTTTCAACGTCTTCTGAGTCAGAAAAGGAAAACAGACTCTTTCTATGCCTCTTTTTAGCCTCCACTTTTTTGTTTGTAATCTGATTCATACCTGCAAAACAAAAACAAAAGTAGTAATTATTAATTTATACAAGCATTATTTTTCACCAAATTATGTAGGTACGCTCAAATGTAAAGGGTGCAAAAGTACATATTACTAGCTCGGATTCTAAACTCGATTTCGATTGTACAAACGGAATTGACAAAGTACAGAGAAGTCGGTACCAATTGGTATAAACAACAAGTACGAACGTAAAATTACAAACGGTAGTAACACCATGAGTATGTATGCGTATACACTTTAACACCTGCTTGTGCGTATTTATAAAAAAAAACCACTAACAATCAAACCCATCTAGGTAATGACCCCGCTTCAAGGCATTTAACCTGCGTGATCTACCTAAATACGCAAATCACACTAAGCTACAATCGCTTATAGGTACATAATACAAGTAAAATGAAATAAAAAATGTAAAAAGACTTACGAAAATTATCTCAACTGCACGAATCCTTAACCGCCTCCGTAGCTCAGAGGCAAAGTTCACTGGCTTTACATAGGAGGTCGCGGGTTCGATTCCCGGCGGGGTCAATTGTAAGACTCGGTTTGGTTGTTGGTAGGACATTTTCTAAGCCCGCCTGGCTAGCTACCACCATCTTATCTAAGTCTTGCCGCCAAATATCAATGTTGAAATTATTGGTGTGTTCTGGCATGAAGATATCCGTATCCTATATATCTGTATCCTATCCGTAGTACGTGACACTCCTCTCAGACCCAATATGCCGCTGGCAATGAACCTGCTGGCGTGTAATATCCGTAGAGTAAACGAATCAATGTTCTTTGCCCCTTTCAGTACGCAAGAAATAGTTAACATCTTGAAAAGAATCAGCCCTAAGGGTACGAAAGATATTTATGACTTACATACTAACATAATGCATGACTTACCCCTAAATTTTATAGCGGTAATCTGTGAATTGTTTAACAGATCCGCATCTGTAGGACACTATCCCAAGTCTCTCAAGCAAATAAAAGTGACTCCTATCTACAAGGGTAAGGGTTCTAGAAAGGAGAAGAAAAATTATCGGCCCATATCTCTAGTTCCTGCTCTGTCTAAAATATTTGAGACCGGTCTTTGTGACAGGCTTAGGTGGTTCTTAGACAGTAATGGCTCTTTATGCCCGCAGCAACATGCCTATCAGAAGGGCCGGTCAACAGTGGGTGCGGCTCGTTTGCTGTCAAGAAATGTGCTACATTTGTTGGACAATAAGAAGAACGTTGCTGCTGTATTCTTCGATTTGTCACGCGCTTTCGACCTGGTAGATCACCGACTGATCGAGGCTAAACTACAGCACTATGGGGTTCGGGGGGTCCCTCTGGACTTGTTTTCATCGTTCCTTGCTGAGAGAGCTCAGGTTACGATGATTAACCGAGATTCTTCGGAGTCTGGTTTAGTGGGGGATAGATCGGTCCCGCAAGGATCTAATGTTGGCAATAGCATATTCATTCTGCTCATGAATGACCTTCCGTATCAATCTGATCACACGGAATTTATCATGTATGCCGATGACATCTGTGCTATTGTTAGTGCGGATTCGAGAAAGGATCTTTGCGATCGGGTCACACTTGTAGTCGCAAAATTATCCATTTGGTTTACCGCTAACGGCATGCAACTGAACGTTGACAAGACAAACTTACTGGAGTTCACAACAAAGCATGCATCTGCTCCAACGGCACCACTTGCTGTCCACGTCGGAAATGTCTCCATCCCGGTTACTGGAATGACGAAATATGTAGGCTTCACCATCGATGATGGCCTCCAATGGCGCGAACATATCGACTTTTTGTGCTCCAAACTAAACTCGGGCTACTACGCCGTCTCCCGCCTAGTTCCGACTCTAAGTACTGGTAATCTGCTGAAAGCCTATTACGCATACTTCCACTCACACTTGGTGTATGGGGTAGATTTGTGGGGCCTTGCTGCTGACCGGGACAGACCCTTTATAATCCAAAAAAAGATTGTACGTAAAATTGCTCGTGTTCCGTGGGACGCACCGGCGCAGCAACTATTCATTGACCTTGGCATACTCACACTTCCATCCATATATATACTGGAAGTATCCAAGTATGTGCGGCAGAACTTCAGTAGCTTTCCGGTCTTCAACTGGGCTGGAAAGCGAAAAACCGCATGGAGACAAAAGAAACTGCAAACTACAACGTATCGCCTAAAAAAGTCTGATAACTCTCTGCTTGCAATGGGGCCACGTATCTATAATATGATACCGGCGGACATTAGGGAAACTGAAGGGTATCATAGTTTTATAAATAAACTGAAATGCTGGTTGATCCAAAAGGCCTTCTACTCAGTCAGTGATTTTTTAGAATTAAGACATTAAGTACTGTGTTGTACGTATATTTTTTAAATATTTTTGTTATAAATTGTGTTTAATTTTGACAATGTATAAATTAAAATTTTGACAATGTATGATTATTACGGAATAAATGTGAATATGAATATGATAAGATAGCCAGTTCCCCATTGCGTTGGGGAATCTTGGTAAGCCCGCTTCCATCTTCGGCAACATCGTCACTTACCACCAGGTGAGATGTTGTCAGGGGTTTACCAATTGTGAATAAAAAAAAAATCCTCAGGTTGATGTAGATGGGTCAACTCCAGCTGCAAGGGCGGGTAAGTAAGTAAGAACTTCCAGTCTAGTTTGCAATTAATAGACTTTGTTCGAGACCATTACCGCATATTAAATCGTGCTAACTTATTCCATTACGAAAATAAGAAACGAAACCGCTCCGATCTACCCTCATCACCGCATAAAAAACAAATAAATTCGCACGACAGTAAAAATAAATCTTCGAATATCTACACCACAAAACAGATAAGTACAGAACTCAATCTACATACAATGTGCGCTCGAGCAACGCACACATAGACACCGCTCACGGACACGATATCTCGGAACAGTAAGAACACTCCGAGCGCGAGGAACAAAATTGCTGTGAAGGTGACGTATTTGCGTTTAAATAAGGAACGCGATAGTACCGGATGGTGTTCAGCTGTCGGCGCGGGCGACGTTCAATCAATAAAGGAATTATGTGACAGTGTCGTGTAGAGAAGTACAAATACGACTTTATTCATGATCAAATAATATTCTGTTGTGAAGTGAGGCTTACTAATTACGTCTAGTCGCAGGCGAATATTGAAGTGCAAATTGGAAATTTAGTAGAATAGAATAAGGTATCAGATTAGGTTAATAATAGGAAAAGGATGTAAAAATAATAAGATGTTTCTTAAAAGTGGTTTTGAGAAACTCCCGGGAAAGACGAGCTAGCTTTAGAATAGGGCAGGCGGCAAAGAGTAAATAAATTTCCCGTAATAACTTGTAATTTTTATAAAGAATTAAGAATAAAGACACCACGTTCAAAGTATATTTCTGTCAGTCTCAATAAAAAAAAATATATTCACTTCTAATGTAATAAGGAAGTTATGCAAAGTGTTGTGAAATCTACGCTTCGAGCCGCAAAACACAAATAAGTGTTAACCCTCTGAATCGAGTAATTTGTCTGAGGATCTAAATTTATTTCAATGCTCAGTTTAATTCATTGGTGCCTTTTATACAAAATGTATGGCACTATGCTGCCACTTCAATCACAAACAACCTACCGTTAACAGGTCATCTTTGCTACCACATACGATCGGCTCACGAGTACAAGCTATTGTCACGCCACCACCGGTTTCAATGATGAGATTCCTGTCATGAGTATAATTCCTCAACGAAAAATTTGCTCGATTCTGATACAAAGTACTTAAAATTGCTCAAAATCTTTCCTTTAGTGGTGTTTGTTTTGTCGTCGGGAATGCTATTTCTATAATTTGTATTTATTAGTGGATAACTAGTGGACATACAATATTGTATTGGTTAAACCCGGGTTGTATTACATATCTTGTTTCTTTCTGAATAAGGTAACGAAATCATCACTCAATTGAAATGTATTGTTAAAATTGACTGAGAACTCGAAGCACCAAGCTTCGTTGAATAATACTATTGCTTAACGATTAAGAACAAACATTATTGTAATTGGGGCATTAAGAGTCATATTTGTGGTAATATCTAGCCCAAATACCTCTCTGTACAACGAATTAAGTTAACCTTTTGATCATTGCCTAAATTGATTACACTAATTTTAATGATTATCCTATTAAACAAAGTATTATATGGTTACACTTGATGATAATAATAGTATTTTGAAGGGGGTGGGAGTTATGGATGGCCTTATGGTTCACTTCCTTAACTATTTGGGTCGTGGGCGTCGAAATAACAATGCAGCTATATCACATGGGTCCTCCTTAAATAGTCTTGATCATTCGGCAATCTAAATTGTACAGGATGCCTTGGATTACAATGGATGCAAACGCGGTGATCCCAGTGATAGCGTGAAACGTCCGTTTTGCTCACAGATCACCACTACTTGTGTTCTGCTCGACGCTCCGTCAAAAAAGTGTCTGTCCCGAGACTAACGGCCAGCTAATATCGCTTCTCCACAGATCTAATAAATTCTCAACTCAGTGCTGCCACTTCAATCACAAACAACCTACCGTTAACAGGTCATCTTTGCTACCACATACGATCGGCTCACGAGTACAAGCTATTGTCACGCCACCACCGGTTTCACCCAGGTACTAATACCTGACGTTTGATCCAAATAAAGTTTAACGATCTATGTAAACTTATCTCGAGCTGGTATTGGTCGTATTTTCAATGACGCTTCGACAAGTATAATATTACAATAAAAGGACATCAAGTTCATGACAAAACGACTTGGAGACTCGCTTCATTTTTCTCAAAACCTACCTTTACCACTAGGGAAATAGCCCTCACAAATAATATAACTATTCATCTTGAATTAATTAGCCAGGAGCTTCATATTATTATACCTTATTTTGCTAGGTACTGTAAAATGTAATTCTTGGGTTAAACTTGACAGATAAGAAGTAGACCCTTATATTATTTGCTTAGAAACAGTAAACTATTAAAGGGGGCTTGTTCTTGATGAAGTCAAATTGATTCGTAGGACTCGGTATCGTGAATACCTCTGATAAATTATTATAAACTTATTGCTGTGGTTGCTACTATCTCTTGTATAAAATGCCCTACTTTACAAGTTGATCTAGTTCTGCCTTGAGCCAGAGTTTAAATTAATCTGGTGCTAGGAGAATTAACCGGACATTTATTGCTGAAACTAAACGAAGAGGGTCCATAAACCATCAAAATGAGCTCGGCTGATTCTCTCACATATGGTGCACTTAAACTAACTTTTACAAACCGAAAACAATTGAAACAAATAAGGAGACAGCCAGAACGATCCACGAGTTCGTTCTTATTATGCACATCAGATCTGAGGACTCTTTCGGGCAGTTCAGATATACTCTTTCGCAGGAAAGTAGTGGTGATTATTCAAAAACTACAACATGTATCAATACAAAATAAAAAAAAATACTCTACAATAAATACATATTTTGTTTATACCCAAATTCAATGTTATTTCTGAGAAAATTAATTATAAATTTATTCCAAAAAAAATACTTTGGAAAAAAGTTCTTACGGCGAGGTAAATCACTGTTTTTAGTAAGTTTTTGGTATGTTTGGAAAAATAAATTATTGGTTTTATAAATTTGGATATATGATTGATCAATCAATATTATTAGTTTTAACATGTTTGATACAAAAAAATATGATAAAACGTGATTGAATTATATGCCACTTTCCTGACATTTTAACTTCCTGACGAGTTAAAATCGACAATACATGGCCAAATTGCAAAAACTAAGATTATATTTAAAGGAAATATATTTATTACTTCCCAAAACAATTAGTATAGATGTTAAAAACAAATGTTTTTTTTGCTCAAATAACAATCAAATGAAAGACGGAGAAATCAGTACAAATCCATATACTTTGAAAATGAAAAAAGTACTATATGTTGTATTTTCCACACAAATTACAGTAAAATGACTTACAGTAATGTTCAACGAATATATTGAACAACACTTATAATACAAAACACTCACCACTTTTGATAATGTTATTAGTTTTCAAAAACACAGTAGGGGAATTTTACTCTTTGTCTGAAAGTGACTAAACTTGTGCAAACGTTACACAATGTAGGAAAGTAATTTAGTGGACTGTATGAAATGATGAAGGATGTAAATCAGGCTTTGTCCAAATAAGTGAATAAAATGCTCCACCAACCTTTGCTCCTCCTTCACCCCGGATGATGGTCAGCTCCAGACACGCACGGCGCACCTTGCTGCTGAAGAACACAGAAGGCACGAGCACTTCATAAAACAAGGCCTGAACAGTTCGGTAGCACGGCTAGCCGGTGAAAATATGAAAGTTCTTTTTGAAGGCAGCCCGTAATTATAGATAAGGTCAAGTGACACAACGTGTGCCTCTGACGACAGTTGCGGGCGAACTTCTTGAGGGTCGGTGCGAGAGCCCGTCACCAACTATATTCAAAGCGACGGTAAGATACAAAATTAGTGGAGAAAAATATTATTTTACCCACAAATAAAGACAAAGCCCGAACATTCCCCCCACCGAAATCACTATGATGATTTCTGATAAATATAATGAAGGTAATAATAAAATTATTCAGATATAAAAATATTATATTTTAAGATTATACTTCTAACTTGAAAGTTAGATAGAGTGCAGAAAAATGCTGCAATTTTCCTGGTTAAATTTAAAGATAATATAATAAAAATATTATGTAAACTTAAACCTAATGCGTTTAGTATTAAATTTAATTTGCATAAGGCAAAGGACAGATTTTATTTACCGGTCTTTTTAAAAGTCCACTCTGTGTACGTACAGTTACGACACGTACTATTTTGTCAATTCCTGGATGAACTTCTTCTATCTGGCCAACAGGCCATTGTAATGGTTTAGTTAAGTTGGATTTAAGCAACACTAAGTCACCCACTTTTACGTTAGGAGATGATGCAAACCATTTTTCTCTCTGTTGGAGAGTGTGCAGGTAATCATCAGACCAGCGCCACCAAAAGGATTGTGAGACCGTCTGTATTGATTGCCAACGAGACAATCTATTTATAGGAACGTCCATGACATTATACTCTGGCACTGCCAACAGATTTTGACCAATTAAGAAGTGTCCAGCAGTTAAAACGTCAAATTCATTTGGATTATCTAATAACGAATTTAATGGTCTTGAATTCATAATCGACTCAATTTTACAATAAACTGTACTGAGCTCTTGAAATGTGAGAGAGCGCTCTCCTATAGCACGATATAAATGATAATTAGCCGATTTAATACCAGCTTCCCAAAGTCCGCCCATTGATGCGGCATTTGGAGGGTTATTAGGCCATTCAATGCTTCACGAAGTCAGTCCGTTTAAGAGTTTATCACGGTTATTATTATTATTTAGGAATGCAGTTACTTTATGTAGGTGTTTAGAAGCTGAGATGAAATTTGTGCCGCAATCTGAATACAAGCAAGTTCATAAGCCGCGGCGGGCAACGAAGCGGTCTGACGCGGCTAGAAAGCATTCACATGATAGGTCAGTAATCGCTTCTAAATGGACAGCCTTCGTGGAAAAACATATAAACAGACATAGATATGCCTTATGTACCCTTGCATTTCGGCGCAAACTTTCTTTTACGTTAAAGGGTCCACCTATATCGCAACCAACGTGGTCAAATAATTTATTAGGCTGTAACCTGGATGCGGGTAACGTACCCATCGCGGGCTGAATGGCCGAAGGACGACATTTAAAACATTGGACACATTTCGATAAGACAGAGCGAATAAGTCTTCTAGCATTTACTATCCAATAAGATTTACATAAGATACCTTGCAACGTGCGAGGACCTGCGTGCAAATATTTTTTATGAAAATATTCCACAATTAAATTTGTCGTGTGACACTTTTTTGGCAACAATACAGGGTGTTTTGTGTTATATGGAAGATCAAACTGCAAAATTCAACCCCCCACCCTGAGGAATTGGTCGGTGTCAGTGAATGGTGATAGCTTTCGCAATGAGTTGACATAACCTTTTTTGTTTAGTGTTTGTATTTCACTTTCAAAGTGATTAGATTGAACTACATGAATTATGGTTTCATGACCTTGTTTCAATTCAGATGTTTTTAATGGGCTGAAATATCTATCCTGTTTTTTAAGTTTCAAATTATTTTTGAAACGATGGCACCACCCAATGACACGTTGCATTTTGTTGAATGACTAAAATTTATTAAATGTGATTTCTAAGTCATTATTCAAAGTTTTATCGTCACACGAATTGAAACAAAACGTATCCACGGTTGATTTTAACTCGGGAATTTTGTTTTCATTTTTTATAAAATAGGTACTGATCGGCCAGTCCTTAGGTTCATTGTTTAGCCAATTTGGACCATTAATAAATTCTTGGGCAATTTTTTCAAGCTGACTAGATAGTGCACCACGGGAGCACACGTCAGCCGCATTGTTTTCACTGTTAATGTGATGCCAGCAGTTAGGCGGTATTATATCAATAACATCACTTACTCGACTTGATACGTAAGTTTTTAATTTATACGGTGGAGTTAATATCCATGACAGTACGACTGTCGAATTACTATGCGCAATTATCGGAAAGTCGTTGTAGGTAATGTTTTGTACGACAAAACGAATAATTTTGGAAAGAAGCACGGCTCCCATTAACTCAAGTCGCGGGATAGGAAGCAATGGTTTTAATGGTGCGACCTTTGATTTACTTGCCAGTAACCTGCTCTTTACATTCCCTTTGTCATTTACGCTACGCAAATAAACACTAGCGGCGTAACCTCGCAATGACGCATCGCAGAAGCCTACTAGCTGAGTGCTAGAACAATTAGGTATTAACAAGTGTCGCTCGATTCGCAACTCGGCTAGACAAGAGAACTCGTCAATAAATTTACTCCACCTATTATGTAATTCTGGTGGTAAGGGATCGTCCCAGCCAATACCTAACTTCCATAAATCTTGCATTATGCATTTAGCTACAAAGGTACATGGTGAAATAAAACCCACCGGATCAAATATGCTTGCGAGCAGTGTCAATACCGATCTTTTTGTAGATTTTGCGTCACTCAGATTGTAATTAAAAAAAGAAAAACAATCAACAGAGGGCAGCCAAGTTAATCCTAAAACCTTCAGAGACGATGATAACGTATCATCTTGGAAGTCAATTTTTGAGGTTTGATCAACTTCCATACGCGTAAGCAACTCAGGGGTGTTACTTGCCCATTTCTTCAATTCAAAACCGCCACTTTTAAGAAGTGACGTCAACTCGTCTTGTATATGACAAGCTTCAGAAATAGTTTTACATGACCATAACAAGTCGTCTACGTAAAAACCTTGCATGAGTAGGTACTTCAGAAGCTACAGAGTTAGGGTTATCATGGGTCAGCTGATGCAACGTGCGAACAGCGAGAAACGGGACACTGCGGAGTCCGTAGGTATTTGTTTTGAGTTCAAAAATGCGAACTGTCTCCGCGGGAGATTCACGCCAAAGTATGTGTTGGTACATGCGGACTGGAGGGTCGATTAGCACTGCCCGGTACATTTTTGACACGTCAGCAGTGAAGCATACATCATGCAATTTAAAATTGGTTACGATTTTCAAAATGTCCTGGTGCAGTTTGCGGCCGGTCAAAAGTATATCGTTTAACGATATGCCAGTACTTGTATTTGCTGAGCCATTGAATACTACACGTAAGGGTGTGGTCGTACTAGACGGACGTAATACGCAATGATGTGGAATCAAATATTTAGAAGGCTCAGTGCCTAAGTAGGGCTCCATGTGACCTAAAGTCTCATACTCCTGCATAAAATCTACATATGCCTTTTGGAGGTCGGTGGAGCGAACTAGTCTACGCTCAATTTGTAGGAGCCGCTTGTATGCTAGATCTTAGGAATCTCCTAAGGGCTCGTGAGTAGGTTTTAATAATATAGGCACAACGAAACGACCAGTTTCGTCGCGGTAATGTTTTTTAAAAAACATTTTTTCGGCAAGTTCTTCTGAAGGACTCATTGGAATTTTGCACGGCGTAGATTCCACCTCCCAAAAACGTTTGAGAGTGTCATTCAGGGAATTTTCTTCAATGGTATACGATACTAAAGATGTGGTTGACGTTACAACGTTAACGTCTGTGACGTCACAAGGCGGCGAAATTGACAAACTGCCCGTGATAACATACCCGAATACACTACTCAGTGCTGTAGGTATGTCGGAGTTGAATATTATTTTCTTTCCATTATAGATGTAAGGGAAAACGTCCCCTGCTAAAATAATGTCAATAGGTTTCTTTTTATAAAACTCAGGATCAGCTAAAAACAAATTATTATACTCATTTACTACATTCTGTGGTATTTGTGCGGTCGGTAAATCAGATGTAATTTTTGGTAACACAACGGCTTTGATATTAAAAATCGGGTTTGTGTTATGACGCGGTTTTATTGAACAAGATGTCATCCCGTGTGTTTTCACGCTCTCACCAGCGAGTCCGTATATTTTTAAGGGGCATTTACGGGGAAATAAACCCAAGCGTTGCAAACAGGCACTCGATATAAAATTAGATTGAGCGCCAGAATCAATGAGAACGCGAGTTGGCTGATAACAGTTTAAACTGTCCTTTACATGCACAATAGCGGTACCTAGAACTACAGCATTATAGCTATGGCTATGCAGTGATGACGCATGGTGACTGGGGCTGTTCATCTCGCTCTCGCTTGAGTTGGTGGCAGCGGAGGCGCCGCGGGCAGGCCCAGCGGTGGCGCACCTTGCAGACTGCGGCTCGGGCGCGGGTCGCGGGTTCGATAAAACAGGTTTTTTATTTTCAATTGCATATGCATCGCTATATAATAATAAATGGTGCGGCAATTAACACACTATACACCTAAACTCACTTTTGCACTCGTTAGCGTTGTGGTCTGCCTTAAGGCAGTTTTGACATTAATTAAGACTATTAGCACGGCTAAGTCACTGGGCGTTGGTCAATTTACTCAATTGATCACAACGGAAAATCATGTGATTACCGCTACAATGTAAACAAGACATATTCATATTTTTTGAGCGCGCGGAAGACGATGCATGTGAGTAGTTTTTGTTCGTGTTTTTATTCGACCTACTGTAATTATTGTTATTAGTAGGTACCCGCTTATTTACTTGCATACCTGAGCTGCCTGCACTTGATGAATATAAGGCTGAGTGGTCAAGTACCTTTATGTGATTATGGATGAAGGACATTAGTTCTGTGAATTTAGGTAATGATTTTTGATCTTAGCTCTGTTCGAAAGATTTTCGGGTTTGGGAATCTAATGCTCGCAGAGCAATGTGGCACAGAACATAACTATCCAGGTTATCAATTTTTAACGCGTGTATCGCCTTGTAAGAATGTTCAAATGTTTCGATAAACATGTTTAGATGAGTTGAGGACTCTTTATTTAGCGGCGAGAAACTTAACATTTTATCTAAATACCTACCTACAAGCATGCGGTTGTCCTGGTATTTATCAAGCAAACTTTGCCACACTAAATCATAGTTATTTTCCGAAATCGGAACGCTTTTGACAATATTTAATGCTAAGCCTTTTGTACATGATAACAAATATGAAATTTGTCTATTTTTGAAATATTTGGCTGATTATGTACCAACGAATAGAATGTCTCGCAAAAGGTACTAAATTTTTCGATGTCACCGTCAAAACTAAATAATTCCAATTTTGGCAAACGTGGTTGTGATTGCATTGAGGAATTTTCAACTTTGCTAGATTCTTGAACAAAAGGTATTAATTTTGATGCAATCATTTTGGATCGAAAGTATAAGTCGTCGAAACTTTTCAATTCTTGACTTTTGAGGGTAGATGTAGGATCCACTTTTAATTCTTTATCAAAAATTGCAAAAATCGTTTTTTCGAACAATTTTCGCAAGTCATCTATTTCTGCGACGCGCAGCATAAACAATTCTTTTGTTTCGTTATCACTGACATTTTTACTTAGATCGAAAACAGTTTGCATCTGCTCACAATATCTTTGTTTGTGCTAGATTAAAATATTGAAATCCTTAGAAAATATATCATCCGCGTCTTTTTTAGGCGGCATTTTATTTTTCTGGTAGGTAGGTTACCTGCCTGCACGAAATTGACAAAATAGCACAATTATATTTTAAAATATGGTATTTAGCTTGAAAAATACACTGAAATATACTTGTACGACAAGAATAAAAGACTTTTAGTTAGTCTTAACCAGTAAATATTATTTTTAAGCCGATACTTTGGTAAAATAACTGTTCAATGTGGAACGTCCACGTGATTAGTTACGAAATTTATAAAATTATTATTTTTAAGACTTTAACTTAATAAAATATGATATCTTAACGGAAATTTGCCAGGCTTAAGGGCCAAAGTTTTGGCGAAAAATCCGGTTCGAAGAACAAAAACAATTGTGCAAACGTTACACAATGTCGGAAAGTAATTTAGTGGACAGTAGGGTATTATTGGGCATTCTAACTCACATAACGCTCGCTTCGCTCGCTAGTGAGTTAGCTGCCCAATAATAATCTTAACATCGCCCATCCATTTATTTTATTTAAAGTTTAAATGCAATTTTTGATTGATAAACAGGTCTAACGACCCTTAAACTTTCACTAGGGACATAACTTATATATAATAACGATTCAGTATAAAAAGCTAAAGAAACAACTTATATTTCATTGTATGACTACACCTAAAAGAAGTAAGACTTTCAAGTTTTATTTGAATTAAAGTTGAAAAACTAAACATGAAATTTGTGAAACAACAGCATTCTTTGAAATTAGGAAACATGAAATTGCCGCAGTGTAAACAAAGCTACCGTCATGGACCGCTTTTACCTGATACTATACGCTGCATAATTTCAGGCCCTTCTAACTGTGGTAAGACGAATCTAGTCATTGGTCTTCTTTTACATGAAGATGGGCTGAAATTTGAAAATATTTATATGTCGGGTCAGGAGGACGACCGTTTGACATTGTGGGCCTAGTGTGTGAGACCAAGCAAAGAGGAACACAGGTTAGAGTTTTTCACACTTTAATTACAGGTAACCGTATGTACATTAATTATAATTAGCAATCAATCTCAATGCAATAATCTTACAATATGCACTTCACTACACTTTGATTAAATAGCACGGAACGTGGGACAGTTCCAATGTGGTATTCGACGGACGATCAACTGTAACTGACCGACCACCGAGACTCTGTCCAAGCATATCACATCGGTAGGGGGCGCTGTAGTTGCGCCAACGTGACACGCTTGACGTTCCAATCGGCTAACTTCAAACCGGATATGACACGGCCATCCTGCATGTATACACGTCCTCGTGTGTTAGCCTAGAACAATGAAAAAAAAAAGCACAGTAGCCGTTCGGTCATACCTAACCTACAACAGTGACTCTACCTCAAAGACTCTTAATGACTCTACATTACAAAATTTTTAAAGGAAACTATTTCTTACAGTCACCTAAAATAACACAAAGTCCATGTAGAGCAAGTTACGAGTCTGTCACCTCGTACACCATCATCATGGAAGCTTCTGGATCACACAATGACTCAATGCAATGATGATTGCGAAACAAAGTTAATTTAAGGGACGCGAACCGAGACCCGCTGCCTTTCTGTCGCACCATCGCGGTAGCGCTTGGACATAATTTATATAATTAGTATTTATAATTAGCTGTTAATCACATTATCTACTATAAAACTTACTTTCTTATATTAAAGTATTTTTAAAAACCCTCCACCTGCGGCCTAAACCATAACTGGCGCAGTCGTTGTTGAGGTAGTCTAACTAGACGCGACGCGTTTCCAAAAATCGAATCGCCGCTAGTTCGAATCGTTGGCTATCAAGAACCTACTACGGTTGACCGCTGGAAGGAGTCTACGTGATCAATCCAAACATCGATGGGTCTCGTTTGCAAAATCACGCTGTTTTTGTGAGTAATAGATATAAGTTACACAATCCTATTGGTTGTCATATCCGATCCTGGAAACCTTATCCTAAGTATAACTAGTTCTATCTTTTATTTTTAATTATTAATATTCAAAATTTTCTACCCTCGTAGAGAAAGGGGCCTTAAGCCCAACAGTCCGACTTCTCTTCGTGAAAGTCTTAGGGCTGATAGATTTCATAGCGATCTTCTAGCTGTCTTAGAAGAATTGTCTGACGACGACTTAGAAATGGCTAGCAATAACAAAACCCAGGGAGCTCATGACGCTGCACCACAGCAAATAGCTGAAGACCTAACAGAAAAAATTTGGAGATCTTTAAGGGTTGTCCCTGAATTTGACGGGAACCCTCATATATTGGTCAGATTTTTAGATATCTGCGACAAATTAATTTTAAAATATGTAAATCCGCTCCCAGAAAACGAGTTGAATAATACATCATTGTTAAACGGAATACTGAATAAAATCGTAGGCCCAGCAGCTAGAACTCTGTCTGCAAATGGCATCCCTAACAATTGGCAATCCATTAGAAACACCTTAGTTAACAGTTTCTCTGATCACTGATCATAGGGATGAAACATCCTTATACACAGATCTATCCATGCTTACACAAGGAAAAGATTCTCCTAGTATTTTTTACGATCGCGTGCAAAATCTTTTCTCTACTTTTGTCACTTATATAGAGCTGCACGAAACCATACCTACTACAGTCGCAGCAAAACGCGAGTTGTATAGGAAACTATCGCTTCAAACCTTCCTGAAAGGCCTATCCGAGCCTCTAGGCTCTAGAATCAGATGTATGCGACCTGTTACTATAGAGTCTGCCCTAGAGTATGCATTGGAGGAAAGTAACATTCTCTACCTACATGGTAAAGCGTCCCAGTAACCAAAAACCCAAAATAATCACCCAAAGTTCTCAATTCCGTTCAATATGCCATTAAATAATCATTTCAATCAACCCAAACCATTTCACCGCCCTATAAACAACCACATGGCAAATCAACCTTCATGTGCTATGCCACTAAACCCCCTCCAACCCTCACAATATACGCAATACCAACAAAATTTTAGACCCTATCAAGGTCCTTCAAAAACCCAACAGGTCATGAGAGAATTGCCTCGCACCGACATGACTAATGGATTCAGAATCGCACCCCGTCCGTTCCAAAATCACCAAAATACAAATTACCCTAAGCCTATGAGTGGTATCAGCTACCCAGTTGCGAGGAAATTACCACCTACTCCCCAGAATCAACTCAACGTGAACGAGACATACTATGAACCGAACCCCTACTATGAGTGCGAACCTCACTATTATTATGACAATTATGCAAACTATGACTACAGTGAATTTTACTTACAAAACTCCAACCCTGAAATAGAATATCAACCCCTTCCCCAAGGCGACATAAACCATGACATTTCTTCCCAACCAAGTGAAGAAAATTTTTCCAAAATTTCGAAACCGAACCCCCCAGAATAGAATTAAATCTACAGGATAAAAAACAATTACCCTATATCCAAATTAACCAACCCCCGCTAAAACTATTAATCGACACTGGCGCAAATAAATCATTTATTAGTCCAGAAGTAGTACATTCATTTTTTCCAAACTTTCCCCTCAACTATGAACCGTTCGTAGTGACTAACATACACGCAAGTACTAGGAATGACTACTCGATCACAACCCCATGTTTCCCCGAACTAAATGACCAAAAGTCATTAAAATTTTTCATATACCGATTTCATGAATATTTCGATGGATTAGTTGGACTAGACTTATTACAACAATGGGAATCAAAAATTGACCTTGGTTCACGTACATTATTAACCAAATACGCGACCAATCCAATTTACATGTATGAGTCACTCAACTCGCCGGGCGTTCATTTCTTCGAAACGCTGATTCCCGCGAACTCCAGTCGTATTGTAAGGGCGCCGACAGACGTTGCTAAAGGCGAGATACTAATTAATTTTCAAAACATATGTGAATGCAACATTACCGAATGTATATCAATCGCGGAGAATAACTATGCGTTCATAGAAATTACGAACCCTACAAATAGAGACGTCCCCTTTAGATTGACCGAACCCATATCGGCGTGTATTTTTAGTAAAGAATTCGCAACAGACAACATGACCAACAGACAAAAAACAGTCTTGTCACGACTATGCACCAATCACATGAATAGCGAAGAAAAAGCCAATTTAACTAGACTATGTCAAGAATACTCTGACATATTTCATCTTGACGGTGAACCCCTGACATTTACGAATCAAATCAAGCATAGAATAAAAACTAAAGATGAAAATCCCATATATACGAAAACTTATCGATATCCCCACATACACAGAGAAGAAGTTAGAACACAATTACAAAATATGTTAGACCAATGCATAATAAAGCCATCCACCTCTGCCTGGAGCGCGCCCATATGGATAAATCCCAAAAAAATGGACGCGTCAGGAAAGGTCAAATGGAGATTAGTAGTAGACTTCCGAAAATTAAACGAAAAAACAATAGATGATAAATATCCCATCCCGAATATCGCTGATATCCTTGATAAACTAGGTAAATGCATGTATTTCACTACGCTAGACCTAGCTACTGGCTTTTATCAGGTCGAGATGCACCCGGAAGATATTCACAAAACTGGGTTTAGTGTAGCAGATGGAAATGGGCACTACGAGTTTCTACGGATGCCCATGGGTCTAAAAAATAGCCCTTCGACCTTCCAAAGGGTCATGGACAACGTTTTGAGAGGCTTACAAAACGTTATATGTGTAGTGTACTTAGATGATATCCTGGTCTTTTCCACCTCTCTACAAGAACATGTGATAAATCTACGAAAAATTTTTGACAGACTTCGAGAATTCAACTTCAAAATCCAAATGGATAAATCTGAATTTGTCAAACATGAAACACCCTACTTAGGCCACATCATAACACCAGAAGGAGTAAAGGCCAACCCAGAAAAAAAAGCTGCAATACAGAAATACCCCATCCCTAAAACACCTACAGCTATCAGGAGATTTTTAGGTCTATTAGGATATTATAGACGATTTATCAAAAATCTCGCTCATCTTACAAAACCCATGACAAAATGCCTCAAAAAGGGAGCTAAAATTCAACTGACTCCTGAATATGTCAATTGTTTCGAGCACTGTAAAACGTTACTTATGAACGACCCCATCCTGCAATACCCGGATTTTTCGAAAGAGTTTATCCTTACTACGGATGCCTCGAATATAGCTCTTGGTGCTGTCCTTTCCAAGGAACCGTTGGCCAAGATAGACCGGTTGCATATGCCTCTAGAACATTAAATGATAGCGAAATAAATTACTCAACTATAGAAAAAGAACTATTAGCAATAGTTTGGGCCACA
This sequence comes from Coleophora flavipennella, assembly GCA_947284805.1. Taxonomy (NCBI): domain Eukaryota; kingdom Metazoa; phylum Arthropoda; class Insecta; order Lepidoptera; family Coleophoridae; genus Coleophora; species Coleophora flavipennella. The sequence goes on along the minus strand of OX369309.1, from coordinate 5,498,308 downwards.
AAAACTTTTAGACCATACCTTTTCGGACGAAAATTCAAAATTGTGACAGATCATAAGCCCCTCCAATGGCTAATGAATTTAAAAGAGTCAAATACACATATCACTAGGTGGAGATTAAAACTCTCAGAATACGATTTCTCTATCGTTTACAAAAAAGGGATAATTAACACCAACGCTGACGCTCTTTCTAGAGTGGAGATACACAATGAAGATATATCATCTGTCGTAGTAGAAATTAGCTCTACTTCTTCGGAAGCTACACTCTCTGCAGACTCGGAAGCCACAATCGATGCTCCAGATGATAGACCGATTATAAGCCAATATGAAACTGATACTGCACCCTCTCTGAGACTTCTTGACAGCCCTATTCCCGAAATTAACAATGATATACAGGAAAACCAACTATTACCCTCACCGAGATCTCTTGACAACAGCCCCATCCCTGAATCTTACATACCTGAAGATAATTTACCGCCCCCTGAAGACATTCCCTTGACTAATACTGACCATACAAGTGCAGAACAACCGATCCTAGAAATACCCATATTAGAAGACTCACTCAATAGAAACAAAAGGCAACTAATAATAAAATTTACGAACAGTCCCATAAAAATTAATCCAAAGGTAACACAGCCATTTGAGACTTTTAGAAAAACTGTTGCCCATGTTCATGATGACAACTTAGAACAAGATATTATATCCTTGGTCAAAAATCACATAGATCCAAAAATGCGAACAGCAATACTAGTTGAACCTTTAGAAAAAATGTACAACATCGTGCCTATATTACAACGCAGCCTAAAAAGTTCTGCAATGAATCTAGTGCTAGTTAAATACAAGGTCCAAGATATTAATGATTTCCTCAAACAACAAGAAATTATACAAAAATACCATCAAGGTAAAACAAACCACAGAGGAATCAACGAAACCTATCTAGCTATCTCTCATAGATATTTTTGGCCAAAATTAAAAGATAGTATAACTAAATTTATAAACACTTGCAATATTTGTAATTGCGCAAAATACGATCGTAACCCAGTTCAAACTGAGTTCCAAATAGTGCCCCTACCTAGTGAACACTTTGAAGAAGCTTACGATGACGTCATAACCATAGAAAATGAAAAATATCTGTCTATTATAGACGCATTTTCAAAATACATACAATTCTATAGACTGCCTGATTGCACAGCTCCGAATATTGTAAAGTCTCTCCTAATGTACTGTACCCACCATGGTTTCCCCGTGACTCTAGTTACAGACCGAGGTACGGAATTCACAAACCAAGTCGTTAGTGAATTCCTTAAATTTCATAAAATAAACCATCGTTTAACTGCAGCACACGCCCCAAATGAAAGAGGCATGGTCGAGCGATTTCACAATAACCTACTAGAACACCTTAGACTGTTAAAACTTCAACATAAAAATGAACCAGCCTCTAACCTCGTGCTTTACGCAATTATCGCCTACAACAGTTCTGTACACAGCCTAACTAAGTGTAAACCATTTGAAGTAATATCCGGACACTTTGATCCCCGAGACCCAACAGAATTAAACCTATCCGAACGCCTTCTCCAGCAATACATGCAAGATCATAGAAATAAAATGAAAAACGTATACAAAATTATTCATGACGACTCTTACAGAGACCGACAAGCAATAATGACAAGGCGAAATCGTGACCGGGAGCCTGAAACAAATTACGAAGAAGGACAAGAGGTTTACGTTAAAAATCCACTAGCAAGCAGAAAAAAACTTGCACCACGCTATACCCACGACAAAATTGTGACTAACCTTCCAATTCACATATATACCTCAAAAAAAGAAAAGTCCCGTTGCAAAAACTAGATTACAACGTAATAAAAAAGTAAATTCTACTTTGTTACAGGACCATGACACTCGTGGTGACCCTGTCGCCAGCTCGAGCCGACTTTCAGACCAACGTCAAACTTGACAATCTAACAGAAGGACCTGGAATCCTACCATTTAAATTAGGACCTACTAAAATAACTTCCCATGACCACACCTTTTTGAATGAAATCGACTTTGACAAAATCGAACAAGCTATTAATCTTCTAGAAAATGACCTATCTGATGCCGTTAGTAAAATTCCTAATAACAACTTCATACTTTTTAAGTATCAAATACTCTACCTTTTTAAGAAATTGAACGAAACTTCACGCCTTTTGGCGAAATTTGAACCCAAAAGAGTAAAACTTGGCCTACTCAACCCCTTAGGAACCATCATATAAAGCATATCCGTAAACTTAGACAATGACGACGCCATACGATTCGAAAATGCCCTCAAAATTCTTCAAAAGAATGAAAAAGACATTTCTATAAGCTTAAACAATTATATAAGTCTATATAAAGACATGACATCCCAGCAAACCCAAATTTTTTAAAATCTGACCAATAATCAAAGACAATTAGAAAAAGCTATGTCCTATATGGTTAACATGACTAATCAGGTTAGAGAACGTATATCTCTATATGCTCAGCTGTCTCAGTTATTTACCGTAATCGGTGAAAATATCCAAGACCTACATAATGAAATAACTAGGTTAAGTAATATATTAGCTTTTAGTCGATCTAGCTCTGTGCACCACTCCCTGCTATCTGTGGAAGATATAACATCTATGTTGCACAAAATAAAAAACATATATGGCACTCACTTAGTTTTAGACTTAGATACTAGATATTACTACAATTTACTTAGCTTTGGATCCTATTTTCTAGATAAAAAACTAGTTATTGTCCTTAAATTTCCTATATTGTCCTTGCCTACCTACGACCTGTTCCAACTTTGTCCAGTTCCGAATAAAAACCTGGAAATAATCCTTCCCCCTTTCCCCTTTATGGCAACCAACTCCCAGGAGTTTGTGTACATGGAGGCTGAATGCCCGAAGATCGCAACCTGGCATATTTGCAAACAGCAAATAAACTATCAGACCCGCATGCAGCAAGACTGTATCCACCGACTCATCTACGAGCAAGAAATAGACAGTTCATGTCACTCTACCCCCGTTACCCTACTCAAAGAAGCCCTACTGGAAGTAATGGAATTAGATAACCAGCATTACATCTTATCGTTCCCGAAGCCTACAAAAATACAAATATCCTGCGGACAAGAAGAACACCATATACTACAGGGCAGTTTTCTAGCAACCATACGTCAGAAGTGCCACTTTAAAACGCCATCATTCACAATCATCAACATTGATGACAAAATTCACGGACATGCTGTCGAAATCATAACAATTCCCAAGTTGTCAGCAAAATCGACAAAGAATTCAATTCGTTATAACCTGACATCTTTAGGGGTAAGACGTGTTCACAAGTTAATAAATCTGGATGAACGAATATAGTGCGCTTTGTATTTTTATTTGCGGTTTGGTACTTAAAATTTTTAATGGAGCTTTTAATTTTTCCTACACAAGTATCTTCGTCTAACGAGTTTTTTCTAGATTCTACGTAAAAATCGCCTGGTAATCTTATTTTACACCCGTAAGTAAGTTCAGTTGCGCTGGTACCTGTGTCCACTCTTACCGCTGCACGTAACCCTAACAATACAGTAGGAAGTTCAGTTACCCATGAGTTTGAATTCAATCGTGCCATAAGGGATGCTTTTAGGGAACGATGCCATCGCTCAATAATTCCGTTACTCTGGGGGTGATAAGGGGTTGTACGGATACGTTCAACTCCGAACAGTTTTAACAGCTGTGCGAATAAACTACTCTCGAACTGTCTGCCCTGATCGCTTGATAGCTTACTTGGGCAACCAAAACGTATTATCCACCCTTCATATACAGCTAATGCTACCGTTTCTGCAGTTATATCTTTAACTGGAATAGCTTCCGCCCAATGAGTGTAACGATCTATCATCGTGACGCAATACCTAAAACCTTCCTGAGAAGTATTTAGGGGACCAATGATGTCTACATTGATATGCTGAAATTTACCTGCTGATGGATAACTACCTACTTCTGACATCGTGTGACGCTGAACTTTAGCACGTTGGCATTTTATACAAGTTTTGGCCCAAATACCTACATCTTTATTTAAACTTTTCCAAAAGAATCTTTCCTTCATCATTTTCCTAGAAGTACGGATTCCTGGGTGACTTAAATTATGGACTGCGTCAAATGCTACGCGTCGGAATTCTTTAGGTAAGTATGATCTCACGTTATCGGTAGAAGTTTCACACGTAATTAAGCTTGAGCAACCTGGTAATACAACCTGCTTAAATTGCAATTTACTATCACTGTTCTTTTCTAACAAGCATGTAAGTTGATCGTCACTCTTTTGCGCGATTGCAATCGCGTTGAAATCTAATGTCGTGGGACACGATATGGTTTCTAAGCGGGACAAAGAATCTGCAACTATGTTTTCCTTACCTATAATATGTTGAATATCGGTAGTAAACTCACTTATGTACATTAATTGTCTGGTTCTACGAGGTATTTCCTTCTCGCTGCGTAGTTTACTAAACGCATAAGTCAATGGTTTATGATCCGTAAATATCGTTAATTCCCTACCCTCTATCATATTTCTAAAATGACATATAGACATGTAGATCGCCAGCAATTCCCTATCATAGGTGCTGTATTTACGTTGGGCGTCTAATAAACTCTTGGAATAATAACCTAAGGGTTTCCACTGACCTTCAACTTTTTGCTGAAGCACTGCTCCAACACATTTGTCCGATGCATCAGCCATCAAACTTAAGTGGGTATTGGGAAACGGATGCGACAATAAAGCTGCGCTTTTTAGGCTTAGCTTACATTGTTCGAATGCCAGTATAGCTTCGCTTGTCCATTGTACTACGGTCTTATCTTTTTTCTTCGACTTGTGTAAATATTTATTTAATAACTCTTGGTATTCCGCTGCTCCTGGTAAATGTGACCTATAGAAATTAAGCATTCCTAAAAATCTTCTGAGCTGTTCTACTGTTTTTGGTAACGGAAAGTCTGATATCGCCTGAACTTTACTATCAGTGGGTCGAATTCCTTCTGGCGTTACTTCATAGCCCAAAAATTCGATTTTTTCTTGACCAAAGATACACTTTGAGATGTTTATAGTTATACCGTATCGCTTGAATCTTTTGAAAAACTTCATTAAAATGTTGTTTATGCTGCTCCATGCTGTCGCTAGCTATAATTACATCATCGATGAAAGAGAATACAAAATCTAAACCTGGTAACACATTGTGAGACATGAATCGTTGAAAAGTTTGGGCTGCGTTTCTTAACCCAAATGGCATCCTAACGAATTCAAATAAACCAAACGGTGTTATTATAGCGGTTTTTTCAATATCACTTTCCGAAATCAAAATGCAGTGGTAAACTCTGTTAATATCTAGTTTAGTAAATATTTTCTTACCCGCCGTCACGTAGGTGAAATCCTGAAGGTGAGGCACAGGGTAGCGGTCTGGTTTGGTAATCGCATTCAGCCGCCTGTAATCTCCACACGGTCTCAAATCTCCATTCTTCTTAGGAACTATATGGAGCGGATTGGCCCACTCACTTTTTGAAGGTCGGCATATCCCTAACTCCTGCATTTGCCTAAACTCTTCTTTCACCTTAGCGTAGCGCTGAGGATGTAGAGGTCGAGCTTTAGAATATACAGGGGAACCTTCGGTCTCTATATGATGGTACACCGCATGTTTAGGCGTTTCTTTAAAAGAAACTGGTTTTGTGATATCAGGGTATTTACACAATATGTCATAAAAAGGATGATTTTCATCGATCGTTTTTACAGTTGGTTCATTACACGGAGAAATTCTACCTAAACTAAACAATTTGGTAGTATTATCTACTAATCGTTTACCTCTTAAATCTACCATTAAATTATGATGCGTTAAAAAATCAGCACCGATAATTGGTTGCTTTATATCTGCTATCACAAATGTCCAACTAAATTGTCTACGCAAATTTAAATTTAACACTAGATTTTTCACTCCAAATGTTTTGATTTCAGTATTATTAGCTGCATATAGCTTATATGCTACATTTTCTTTAACTTTACGCACTTTGAAACGCGGAATCACTGACACGTTAGCACCGGTGTCTATTAAAAATTTTTGTCCTGAATTTCGATCAGATATCACAAGACGGTTGCTAACAGATGGTGCAAAACTCACCGTCGTAGACTGCACCTGATTTAGTTTCCCGTGTTGTCCTTAGAGTCGTCCTTGCTCTTCCAATTACAGGGTTTCACACAGTCGCGTGCATTTGTTCCGTACTTGTAGTGGTAGAAACAAAGCCATTCAGGACTGTTCCTCGTCCTGCGCTGGTCACTCCTACTCCTCGATGAAGTTCTGGATCTGGACATCGATCTGTCACGCCTTTGTGGCTTGTTGAATTTTCGGGAAGAGGATCTTCTAAACTTTTCGAATTTTATGTTCAATTTGGCGATTTCCGCGGCTAGGTTTGTATCAGAATTTTCTACCTTATTATTGGTGGTTACAGCACTGATCTGTTGACTTCCCGACATTTCTTCTATCACTTTATCTGCTATTCTTGCAAGTTGTTCCAAATCCTTAAGCTCATACACCGATAATATGCCTCGTACGGTTGCTGGTAAAAGTCCTTGCCAGATGATCCTGAGTGTGTCGTCCGTCATTTTTCCTCTCGCTAAATCTCTCATCTTTCTGAGAAGTAGCGATGGGCGCTGGTCACCCAATTCCATCTCGCTGAGAAGTCTATGAATTTGACGATTTTCCGATTCCTCATAAATTGTAATTAATCGATTTTTCAGTGTTTCGCTTTTTCCGGTTTCCGGAGGTGATATTAGGATATCACTCACCTGTCTTATGACTTCTTTATCCAGTTTAGATAACAGTAGATGATATTTGGCCTCATCTCCCATCTTCTGAGGGGCAACTACAGCTTCAAACTGTAAAAACCATAATCGCGGTTGATCGCACCAGAATACTGGAATTCTTGCATTTACTGAAATTGCAGCTATTTCTGAAGAACTCTCCATATTTGCCGATAAAAATGTTTTTAATTTTTGTTCAGTAGACGTTGCGGCAGGATCAGTTTCCATTTTCGTAGTTATTCACTTTTGCGCAGTCACATGTAAAGTTATTTAAAAAAAGTTTTTACTCAGTAATCAAATTAACTTAGGCGTCCGTTGAGTACTTGCTTGCCCTTGAGTCGTTTCCAAGAAAAATATTTTAAATGTTCACTAAAGTTCACCAATCACTGATTCGCGCAAAGTTCTTTTTCGGGTCACCACTTTAGGGTTATTTTAGTTTAGTTGAGGTTATCAAATAATTAAATATCAGAAGGATTTTCCAGTGGGTTTATTGGTAGCAAGTGAATACAGGGTGTACTCCGGACGCGCGACGGGAAACGACTGGCTAGACATTAGTTAATAGTCGTGCGCCTGGATTTCCATAATGCATAGTAAGCGTTCTTATTACAATGTGTCCCTACACATCTATCGACCTGAATAAATTACACAATATTCAACCAAGTACTAATGGAGATTCCGACTACAGTTGACTCACCGGACCCAACAGCGAGCATATTCCATACTACAATACCAGTTTACGTTATCATCATATTTGGTACAGTTGCACTTGCTATATTGTACGGACGCCGCCACACGCTAAGAAACCTAATAAAATTCAACGAAGAAAGACATTCTGACCAATCTTCACGCAACGCGACGACTCTAGAAGAAAGAAAAGCTGCAACATTTTCTCTCAAGCTTGGCTAATAGTCTTTCATCTAGGGGCGGAGGGGTTACGAGTCTGTCACCTCGTACACCATCATCATGGAAGCTTCTGGATCACACAATGACTCAATGGAATGATGATTTCGAAACAAAGTTAATTTAAGGGACGCGCACCGAGACCCGCTGCCTTTCTGTCGCACGATCGCGGTAGCGCTTGGACATAATTTATATAATTAGTATTTATAATTAGCTGTTAATCACATTATCTACTATTAAACTTACTTTCTTATATTAAAGTATTTTTAAAAACCCTCCACCTGCGGCCTAAACCATAACTAGCATCACTCAAAGTTTATTTACACTGTACACACTAATTTAAGTTTATTTACACTGTACAAATTAATTTAAAGTTTATTTACACTGTACAACATCTTACTCATTTCAGATTCATAAAATAGTAGCCAATGCGCAGAGTATCAAATGCCACAAAATAACTGCTGTACAAACGCAGTTTAACCAATTCAATACTTCCAAGTCACGAATAGCAACTCAAATGATAGTAAGTGTCACGTCCGTGGCCTAGAGCTACAATAGCTCAACCTGCGCATCCTCTGCAAGAATCGCCAAGTCACGCATGACTTACACTGGGTCTTGGCGCACCAAGACCCGGCCTCCGCCAGAACCATCCGCCCATTGCGTACCTACGGATTGCTCTCCGGCGAGCAAATACCGATTTCCAACAAGCTACAACTACGGCATGGTCTCTGGTACGACCGACTAACTGAACCGAGCACAACTTACTCCATCATCGTAGCATAAACATGCTCACACAAATGTATCACCGCACTTAGTTCTCTACTTCATCAACTGGCATTTGACCCTCCGGCATTTTTCGTAATCTATCATGTGCGTACTTGTATGTACGCTTACTATTTAATGATTTCAGCACCTATCGATCCCCTTCTAAAACCTCTATTACTTTAAAAGGACCTTTAAATTTAGGGTCTAATTTTGTTTGATTACGTTCCTCATTTTCAGTTAAAACAAAATCACCGATAGAAAACTTATTCAGTTTTGCCTTCGTCGCGTCGAACCGTTCTTTATCATAGGCCGCGTTTTTTTCAATCCTTTCTGATGCAGATTTTCTAGCTTCATCGAGATCTACAGTCTGCTCTACATCATCCGCCATCAACTCTAGAGGACGAACAACCTTTCCTATCATCAATTCAAGAGGGCTAGCTTTTGTGACTCTATTTATAGTGCAATTTAACGCAAGTTGAACCTCTCCAAGCGCATCCTGCCATGATTTATCACCGCTTGACTCTACCGCCGTTAACATAACCTTTAAAACACTCATAACTCTCTCTACCTGACCGTTTGCTCTCGATGACTCTGTTGCTATAAGATGAAGACTAATGTTCTTCGACTCACAAAACTGTTTAAATTCATTGCAAGCAAAGCACCGTCCTTGGTCCGCAATAATGCGTACAGGAGCACCAAATAACGCAACACTATCCTTTACCGCCTGAATGCTACTCTTTGAGTCGATGTTCTTAGAGTGGTACAGAAGGACGTACTTCGTGAATGCTTCTATGTGCACAAACACGTACTCTTTGGTGTCGTTCTTACCGCTCAACTTTCCGGTAGCGTCGATGTGTATTGTGTGCCACGGTACTGTCACCTTTGGTATTGGATGGAGTTGTGCTTGTACTTTGCCTGAATGTTTCTTTGCGATCTTGCAGGTAACGCAGTTGTCTGTAAATTTCTTCACGTAGCGGCACATACCTTCAAACCAATAATGGTCGTAGAGCTTTTCCAACGTCTTTTCCCACCCAAGATGTACGAGTGATTCGTGCACGTTGTTTATGACAGACCATCTCATCGCGCGGGGAACAATGGGTAAACATTTAGTCTTACCGTGTCGTTGGACCTTTCGGTAGAGAACACCTGACCGTATCTCGTAGGATTTGGCAAGATCGTCGTTCATCTGACCATTGTTGATGTCATTTATCAGCTTCACGATATCTCCGTCACGCTGTTGCTCTGCAAGAAGCCAGTTTTCAGAAAGCTCTGCTAGGTCTACGATTTTCTGAGTACACTTAACTACAGGTTCCTTTAACTGTACAGGGAGATGATTTCGTGAGAAGAAATCAACGTGCGCCATGTGTTTACCTGCCCGATACGTCACATTGAAGTCATAAGACTGAAGGAAAGCCCACCACCTGTGAACCCTCGGCGTAAGGTCTATCTTGTTTCGTGAAGACTTTAACGAGTTACAGGGCATTTACGACAGCGAGAGTCTCCAGTTCGTATGAATGGTAGCGGGACTCTGCCGGTGTCGTGCGCTTGCTGAAATAGGCTACTACTCTAAGCTTACCGTCTACGACGAGCAATAAGATCGCTCCGTAACCTTCGGCGCTCGCGTCTGTATGAAGCTCCGTTGGGTACGCGGGATCAAAGATCATTAGGACTGGTTCAGTGGTAAGAGCCTCGATCACTTTCTGTCGAGCATCTTCATGCTTAGCGGTCCATTCAAATTGAGTCTAACCAGAGGTTAAAATATACAGCGGCGCCATGAGACGTGAAAAGTTCTGCACGAACTGGCGAAAGTAGGAAGCTAAACCTATGAATTGCCTCACCTGTGTAACTGACTGTGGCGGAGGTAGTGCGGATAATGCCTCTACCTTGCGTTTGTTTGGCCTTATTTCACCGCGTTCGATCTCATAACCGAAGAGTACTTAGGTACCACACGCGTCTTAAGAAAAGAGCACTTCTTTAAGTTTAGTGAAAAGCCTGCCTTAGCTAGTACATCAAGCACAGTTTTCAGCCTTTCTATACCTTGCTCTATGGTTTCTGAAATAATGAGGAGATCGTCCACGTAAACCACCACGTAGGAGTACGCTAGTTCTCCTAGGGCGTTCACGATTGCTCTCTGGAATACCGAAATTGCATTGCGCAAGCCGAAAGGCATTGTTAGGTACTCGTACTGTCCGTCTGCTGTAACGAACGCCGTCCTTTCAATAGACTCTTCCTGAACAGGGATTAAATGAAATCCACTTGCACAATCCAGCTTTGTAAAATAATGAGCACCGTGAAGCCTCGAAATCTGATCAATAATCAATGGCAGTGGATAATTATCAGGCACCGTATTGCTATTTAGCTCTCGATAATCAATACACATACGTTCGGCACCGTCGTGTTTCTTTACTAGGAGCGCAGGGCTCGCAAACGGTGAACAACTCGGTCTTATTATTTTCGCACGCAATAGCTCTTCCACCCTATCACGCATAATCTTACGCTCTTCCTGAGATAAACGATACGGACGTCGCTGCACAGTACGATTGGGGTCAATTAATTTTATTTCTAACTGTCCAGTGTTAACGCGGGTAGTTGGAAAACCAACGATAAAAAAAGCTGCGTAAGGTTCCAAAGCACTGTGCAACTCGGAACGTTTATCCTCTGTGATATCGGTATCGATCTTTTCAAGGTCATTGACCGGGGCACTAGCTACAGGAACATCGTACGTATTCACTACAGATGGCCTAGACAGGGAAAAACTTGTCGCAGACATATTTACACAGTAACCGTTACTTAAAATTTCCCTACCTAACATTATGTCACTGCGCAGGAAAATATCAGGCAAAACGTGAAATAAGATTTCCATCGTGTATCCGTTAATTTTTACTTGACTCAATATTTGCAACGTACTAACCACATTATTATTACCAATGCCAACTATCGATACTGCACTGTTAATGCGTTTTCCACTAAATTTATTTGCAACCCTTTCTTTCATCAAAGAACACTCAGCTCCTGAGCCGTAGTGAAAAACAAATTGCTCACCAAGATGATTCAGGGTTCCGGACAGGGGCTCGACCACACAAAGGTCGACACGTCGCTCTGGATTGGGGGTAGACCGGGCAGACGCGGGAGTCGGGCAGCGCGTCGCGATGTGGCCCACCTCGCCACACTTGAAGCAGATGATAGCCTCGCTGCCGGCCGGCTGCGGCTGCTTACTAGTTTGTGAAGATGCTGGAGCCGACTGCTTTTGAGTATACAGTCCTTTGAGTCGACATTCTGCCTGTCTGTGACCAAGTTTTCAAGGTAACATTTTACAGGAGTTTGTTGCAGTATCTTAGGCCTTTTGGAGTCACTGCCAGGATTCGTTGCTTCTGCTGTAGCCTTCCGCTTTAAGTATGAATAGGCCTGTAATTCTTTTTGCAACTGGCTGCGGGTAGAAATTTCCGTCGTGAAAGCGAGACGATTTAAACGGTTGTCGAATTGTGCAAGATGGGAAAGCACAACCGACACTCTCGCATATGCACTGTAGGTCTCATTTTCATGGGGTTTCTCACTACCAAGATTAATGAGGGTAGCCGCATTTGTCTCCACACACACAAATCTTGCAGTGAAAAGTTCTTTAAATTGGGTCCACGTGATTTGTGATAGCCAGGTTGCAGCTGCGCCTTTTAGTGCTTTACTCAAGGTCATTATGAGTGGTCCGTCTTCTAGAGGGTTATCCACAAAGCATAAATCTGCGGTCGCGCACCAGGATCTCGCATTAGCGTCACGTTTGTCAGGGTTAAACTCTGGGATAGTCACTGCACTGCTCGAACTTGGGCTCTTTAGCGCTTGTATGAGCGAGCGCATTTGAGAATTTTGCATTTCGAAAACTTGCCGCCATTTTTCATCACCGGTACTTTCACCACGTGGCATCTCATTTGCTTGATCGAATCCCACTTCTGATGTCGGGTCAGGAGGACGACCGTTTGACATTGTGGGCCTAGTGTGTGAGACCAAGCAAAGAGGAACACAGGTTAGAGTTTTTCACTTTAATTACAGGTAACCGTATGTACATTAATTATAATTAGCAATCAGTCTCAACGCAATAATCTTACAATATGCACTTCACTACACTTTGATTAAATAGCACGGAACGTGGGACAGTTCCAAGGTGGTATTCGACGGACGATCAACTGTAACTGGCCGACCACCGAGACTCTGTCCAAGCATATTACATCGGTAGGGGGCGCTGTAGTCGCGCCAACGTGACACGCTTGACGTTCCAATAGGCTAACTTCAAACCGGATATGACATATATTTATTTTAAGACTCTGTTCCAAACAAAATATTTATACCTCGAAAAAGTATTTCAACTTGTACCTGATATCAAATTTCTAAAATTTCGTGGAAATGAGGAAGTAATAAATATTCATGAAGCTGCTCCAAATTCCATCATATTATTTGACGATATTTCCTGTGAAAATCAAAACAATGTTCGTGATTTCTTTGCAATGGGAAGACATAAACAAATAGATTGTTTTTATTTAAATCAAACATATAGCAAAATTCCAAAGCAACTTATACGAGATATTCATCAGAAGTCCGTATGGTTCCCGGCTAAGAATAGGACCATCCCATCTCTTCCAATGGGTGTCGTAAGAGGCGACTAAGGGACTTAAAACCGGAGGATGGGCAGCAGCGTCTTTCCGTGCATTGCAACACACCTGTAATCAAACTGCGATCGCCAACCCGCCTGCCAAGCGTGGCGATTACGGCAAACCCCCCCTATGAATTTCACACCCAGAAAACGGCCCCTAGTCCCCGGCAGCCCCGCTATTCCTGGCTCCGGTAGCAGTCATGGTAACGGCGGGGTAGGGGGTGCGAAGAATCCCCGGCAGATGCCAGGCTACCAAACCCAACGACCTTTGGCCCTGGCAACTTACAACACGCGCACACTGCGGACTGACGAGAAACTTGCAGAACTCGAAGAAGTATTGAGCAGGTTACGGTGGGATATCGTAGGTTTATGTGAAGTCCGAAGAGAGGGAGAGGACACCATGATCCTTAAATCCGGAAACCTGCTCTATTTCCGGGAGGGCGACCAACAGTCCCAGGGTGGTGTCGGGTTTCTCGTCCACAAGTCCCTCATTAACAATGTGGTCCAAATCGTGAGCGTTTCGACAAGGGTAGCATACCTTATACTCAGAATCACCAAACGGTATTCGATGAAGGTCATACAGGTATACGCGCCGACAACGGAACACTCCGACGACGAGGTAGAGACTATGTATGAGGACATCTCTACAGCCTTACATAGCACCAGGACCCATTATACCGTTGTTATGGGGGACTTTAACGCGAAACTGGGCAAACGAAGCGATGGTGAGCTGAGAGTGGGGCAATTTGGATATGGAGTAAGAAATGCACGTGGCCAGATGCTGGCCGACTTTATGGAGAAGGAGAGCCTCTTTATGATGAACTCCTTCTTTAAAAAGTCAAAACAGCGGAAGTGGACATGGTTGCATCCCAATGGCGTAACAAAAAACGAGATAGACTTCATCTTGTCGACAAGGAAGCAAATATTCAATGATGTCTCCGTGATCAATTCAGTCAAAACAGGAAGCGATCACCGGATGGTCAGAGGCACATTGAATCTAAAGACCAAGCTAGAAAGATGTCGACTGATGAAGTCTACGCTCCGACCAGCGCCCATCCAGCTCCAAAACCCCGAGAGCTTTCAGCTCGAGTTGCACAATCGTTTCGAATGCCTAGGAGACTGCGAGAATGTGGACGATTATAATGACAGGTTCGTGGAAATTGTTCAAACGGTCGGGTCTAAGATTTTTAAAACTCGCCGTTCAAACAGAACCAAAAAAATCTCCGACTTCACCAGCAACCTCATGGAAGAAAGACGCAGATTGGTTTTGCAGTCCTCTGAAGACGCTACTCAGTATCGGCAACTAAACAGGCAGATCTCTAAGTCCCTAACTCGCGATTTACGCCAATATAATACAAATTGTATTAAAGAGGCGATTGAGCACAACAAAGGCTCAAAAGTGTTCGCGAGAGATCTGTCTGTTGGACAAAGCCAACTGACCAAGCTGAAGACTGAGGACGGCAGGACCATATCGTCTAAGACTGAGTTGCTGGAAGAAGTTGAGAAGTTCTATGGACAATTGTACAAGACCACACGTTTGCCTGTCAGCGATCTGGCTGAAGACCCAAGAGCCAGACTAACCCGACACTATACCGAAGATATCCCGGACGTCAGCCTGTACGAGATTAGAATGGCTATCAAACAGCTCAAGAACAACAAGGCACCGGGTGATGATGGAATTACGGCTGAACTTCTGAAAGCAGGTGGAACACCGGTACTTAAAGCTCTTCAGAAGTTATTTAATTCCGTTATACTCGAGGGACAAACGCCTAAGGCATGGCACAGAAGTGTAGTCGTGCTTTTCTTCAAAAAGGGTGACAACACTCTGCTGAAGAACTACAGACCCATCTCACTTCTGAGCCATGTCTACAAGCTGTTTTCGAGAGTCATTACGAATCGTCTCGCACGCAGGTTTGACGACTTCCAGCCTCCCGAACAAGCCGGTTTCCGAAAAGGCTTTAGTACCATAGACCACATACATACGCTGCGGCAGATTATACAGAAGACCGAAGAGTACAATCAGCCACTATGCTTGGCGTTTGTGGACTATGAGAAGGCCTTTGATTCAGTCGAAACCTGGGCTGTGCTACAGTCTCTCCAGCGGTGCCAAATTGACCATCGATACATCGAGGTGTTGAAGTGTCTGTATGAAAACGCCACCATGTCGGTTCGCCTCCAGGACCAGAACTCGAAACCTATCCAGTTGCAGCGAGGGGTGAGACAGGGAGACGTTATATCTCCGAAACTGTTCACCGCCGCCCTGGAAGATGTTTTTAAGCTTCTGGACTGGGGTGGACTCGGCATCAATATCAACGGCGAGTACATATCCCACCTCCGATTCGCTGACGATATCGTGGTCATGGCTGAGACTATGGAAGACCTAAGCACAATGCTCGATGGCCTCAGTAAGGTCTCTCAACAAGTGGGTCTTAAAATGAACATGGACAAGACGAAAATAATGTTAAATGTCCGTGTCGCACCCACTCCTCTAAAGGTTGGAGACTCTACACTGGAAGTTGTTGACGAATATGTATACCTGGGACAAACAGTCCAGCTAGGCAGGTCCAACTTCAAGAAAGAGATCAATCGACGAATCCAACTCGGCTGGGCAGCGTTCGGGAAGCTTCGCAATATCTTCACGTCCCAAATACCGCAGTGTCTCAAGACTAAGGTCTTTGACCAGTGTGTGTTGCCAGTGATGACTTACGGAACTGAGACATGGTCGCTTACTATGGGCCTCATAAGAAGGCTCAAGGTCACCCAAAGGGCAATGGAGCGTGCTATGCTCGGAGTTTCTCTGCGTGATCGAATCAGAAACGAGGAGATCCGCAGGAGAACTAAAGTAACCGACATAGCTCACAGAATCGCTAGACTGAAGTGGCAGTGGGCAGGGCACATAGCTCGTAGAACAGATGGCCGATGGGGCAGTAAAGTTCTCGAGTGGCGACCGCGCACCGGAAAACGTAGCGTAGGCAGGCCTCCCACGCGGTGGACCGATGACCTGGTGAAGGTCGCGGGAAGCCGATGGATGCGGGCAGCGCAGGACCGGACGTCGTGGAAATCCTTGGGGGAGGCCTTTGTTCAGCAGTGGACGATTTGTGGCTGATATGATGATTATACGAGATAATGTTAATTTGATTATTATTTTTAAGGAAGATCATGTTAATTTGCGTCATATTTACGACGAGCATTTTGGTGCCGATATGACCTGAATGCAGTTTTGAGACATGTGCTCAAAGATTTGGAATGAGCCTTACAGTTATTTAGTAATAAATAAAGACTGTGAAAAAATAAAGGAATAAAACAAATGAATTTTGATAATTATGTTGTTATAGACTAAACGCAATAAAAATGAAGTCAACTGATTTTTACCTTCATTATCGGTTAGATATAACTGAGAAGAAAACGTATTTATTTATGATGCAAGAAGAAAAATCATTAAAAAAACAAATAGCTGCATCAGCTGCTGCAGTAAAGCGTAAAGTTAAAATGTTAAGAGATTTCAAAACAAATAACGAAATGGTTTTAGAGTCAGTTCTGAAACCAATAACTTAACCATTAAAAGAAATTGCAAGTAAAAAAAACATTGCAGATGACAATTTGGTCACCCCATTTTTTGCTTCAAGAACTAAAAAAACGTATTGTAGATAATGGTGGTAATACTTCTTCTATTAAGCGTAAGCGTTTGTCAATGACCACATTAAAGGGACATAAATTTAGTAACACATCAGATGAATTGTATTTTGCTGACGATGAAATTGGCCCTAACCATTGGCATTTTGGTGCCGATATGACCTGAATGCAGTTTTGAGACATGTGCTCAAAGATTTGGAATGAGCCTTACAGTTATTTAGTAATAAATAAAGACTGTGAAAAAATAAAGGAATAAAACAAATGAATTTTGATAATTATGTTGTTATAGACTAAACGCAATAAAAATGAAGTCAACTGATTTTTACTTTCATTATCGGTTAGATATAACTGAGAAGAGAACGTATTTATTTATGATGGAAGAAGAAAAATCATTAAAAAAACAAATAGTTGCATCAGCTGCTGCAGTAAAGCGTAAAGTTAAAATGTTAAGAGATTTTAAAACAAATAACGAAATGGTTTTAGAGTCAGTTCTGAAACCAATAACTTAACCATTAAAAGAAATTGCAAGTAAAAAAAACATTGCAGATGACAATTTGGTCACCCCATTTTTTGCTTCAAGAACTAAAAAAACGTATTGTAGATAATGGTGGTAATACTTCTTCTATTAAGCGTAAGCGTTTGTCAATGACCACATTAAAGGGACATAAGTAAGTAAGTAAGTAAGTAAGTAAGTAAGTAGTAAGTAAGTAATTCTTTATTCGCTTTTAAACAAGGTACTACAAGTAAGATGTTCAATTTAACAATACAGAATCACTTGTTTAGCCATTAATATAGCATGCAAATGTTAACACAGCAATAAAAGGTAGGTACGTATTTAAATTTTACAGTCATATACATGTTTATTTATTATTATTATTTTTAATTCTGCACCACTCACTTGTGATCCAAAAACTCACCAAGAGAGTAGAACATGTTTTGAAGCAGCCATTCGCGTAGACATTTTTGAAACTTGTTATAAGGAAGTTCTTTGTATGATTCTGGTATTTTGTTATATATAACGTAACCCATCCAGTAACAATTCTTTTTATAACAGGTCGTTTTTGGAACGTCGCTCATAACCAGCCTATTAGGGTTTCTTTTTACTCTGGCATTTACATGTCGCGCTTGTTGGTAAAATGATTTCTCATATCGTTTTACAAATTTAGCCACCTCAAATATGTAAAGACATGGTAGCGGCAAGATCTTCAAGCTCCTAAATAGCGGTCTACAAGATACGTCTTGTGCTACTCCGCATATTGCGCGTATACATTTTTTTTGGGCAATGAAAACATTTTTAATATTTGTGCCGTTGCCCCAGATTACTACTCCGTACCGAAGGATGGATTCGACGTGAGCATAATAAGCTGTAATTGCCGTAGTTCTCGACGCAACTCTTGTCAATTTAAAGAGTGCAAAAGAAAAGCTGTTAATTTTGGCACTAATTTTGTCGATTTGCTCTTGCCAATTTAGTCTGTTGTTTATTGTAATACCAAGGAATTTTACACACAGTGCACTTTGTAGAGTTTGTCCTTTATAATTTACATTTAATTTTTGATTATTATTGTAATTTATATAAGTTGATTTGGTAAAATTTATTTGTAGATTGTTATTTTGAAGCCATCCAATTATTTCTACAAGTGTTTTATTAATGTCAAGTTCGTGATTATTTAATGTCAGGTTATTATTAGATGTCAGATAAGATATATTATTATTAGATGTCAGATTAGATATATTATTATTAGATGTCACAATTATAGAAATGTCATCTGCGAACAAAATGGTCCTATGTTTTGTAACATCAGGTAGATCGTTAATATAAATAAGAAACAGAAGCGGGCCAAGAACACTACCCTGTGGTACCCCATAAGAATTAGTCTTAAATTCCTTAAATAAATTTAGTAACACATCAGATGAATTGTATTTTGCTGACGATGAAATTGGCCCTAACCATCATCAAGAAAATTTAAATCACACAATTTTTAGCAACAACGAAAATGATGGGAGTTTGAATATTTTTCAGCAACAACAAAAAGTTAACATAAGCCCTGAGAGTTGTTCATCTTCTAAAAGTGTTAGCCCTCGGAATTGGTGGTCCTTGTCTGAAGAGGTTTCAGAAAATATTCCTTTTGGTATAAGAAGAGATAGAGGAAAACTTATGATCGGCTCAACAAGAATGGTTATTAATGACAAGGAAATTATTGCGGGTTCTGATAAGCATGAAAATACTCTAGGATTACGTGAACTATTGTTTAAACAGACACCGAGGCTAGATCTTATTACTGAAGACGATAAAAAAATTATAAGTCGATATTACTAGCTAAGAATGCTCATCGTAGAGATTATGATCCTAACAAACCCATCAAAAGTAATAAAGGTTGAAAGTACACACAAATCATTAAACCAATGTTTATAAAGTTGTCAAGAAATGTTGCAACTACTGAAAGTAAAGAAGAAGAAAAAGAAGGTTATGGTCTACCGCTGATGAAAAAACTCAATAAAAACGTAGACTTTGTTTACTGGAATGATCCAAATGAGTTAGTCAATCGTTTACAATTATTGTTTGCTTCTCGCGATGCTGGTAACACAGGATTAGATAACGAAATAATTTATTTAATAGAAAAGTTGAAAGAAAGTGGTATCATTTAAATTAATAAAACAAGTATATAAATGTAATGCATTTTTTTATTTATCATTTATTATTCAAGCAGTGTGGACAAAAGTTCTCCAAGAAACGAATTTAGACAAATTTGGCCACCACGTTCATAAAAGGTTACGTTTTTCGACAGGAAATTCTGAGAATCAACTTGTCTTAGTGAGATTTGAAAATGGAGAATATGATTTTAATCATCAATTTTAAAAGGTGTGAAGACACCTATAGACTTGGACGATCCAGTTAACAAAGAATATGTTGATAAAGAACTAGAAAAATATTGCGCACTTCAACAAATGCAACGAGAACTAAGTAATTTGAGATCTAATTTATTGTTACTTAAATTAAAAAAACAACTTGACAACTATAACAAGAAATCTGAGAAAGAAAAAGCAAGTAGTACTTCATCAAAGAATGTCTAAAGGAATTGATGAGTTATGGCAAGGCAATCTGATCGATATGCAAAAGTATACGAAGGACAACAAGAGGTTTAAATATATCTTAATTGTCATAGACGCATTTTCCAAATACGCATGGTGTCTTCCAGTAAAATCAAAAACAAAATCGGAGATTGTAAATGCTTTTGTAGATATACTTACACAAGGACGTATTCCCAAAAATCTTCAAACTGATTTTGGAACGGAATTCTATAATGATTCCTTTCGAAAATTAATGAAAACCTACAATATCAATCATTATTCAACATATTCTGTCAAGAAGGCATCTATTGTTGAACGTCTCATAAGAACTTTAAAAAATAAGCTTTTTATATATTTTAGTTTGGTGGGTAATTATAAATGGATTGGTTTGCCTTTAAAAAATATATAGTTAATTCATACAATAATACTGTACATCGTATTACAAAACATAAACCAAAGGAAGTTAATATTCATAATCAAGCATTAGCTATGCAAAACATCAAGTGTTTCAAAAAGCCTTCAAAAAAGAAAGCAAAATTGAAAATTGGCGACCACGTTAGAATAAGTAAATACAAAAGTTGTTTTCAAAAAGGATATACACCTAATTGGTCGACCGAAATCTTTAAAGTAATAAAAATTAATAAAACAATGCCAGTTACTTACAAAATTTAAGACCCACGGAAACAAATAATACTCGGAACATTCTATGAACAAAAATTACAAAAAACTAAACATCCTGACATATATTTGATTGAAAGAGTTTTAAAAAAGAAAGGTGATAAACTTTTTGTTAAATGGTTAGTACCAATGAAAATGGTTGGATAGATAAAAAAGCAATTGTTTGATACTATAAATTTTAGTTACTTAAATAAAATACCTTCATTTCATTTTTCGCTATGCAAGAAGGAGGTCTTCTCAATAATATAATAAATAATTTACCTTTCGAGTTACATTTACCAGGATATAATTATTGTGGTCCAGGAACCAGACTACGAGAGAGGCTATTAAGAGGTGATAAAGGAATTAATCAGTTAGAGAACGCTTGTATGCGTCACGATATTGCATACTCACAATATTCAGGACTTGAGGATCGTCATAAAGCTGATTTGGAGTTATTAAATATGGCGAAAAGAAGAAGTAAAGCAAGCGATTCAAGCAGAGTGGAAAAGTTTACATCATGGTTAGTGTCTAAAGCTATAAAAACAAAATTAAAAATGGGCGTGGGGGTACACAAACTCAATATGATCATATCTAAAATAAGATCAAAATTAAGAAAATTTAAACCAAAAGACAACAAATCAGCAATAAAATTTGCATACACTGCTGCAAGAAAATTAGTATCTAAAAATGCGAGAGTGCGTATGCCACGTGTGATTCCGATTCCAAAAACAGGTGGTTTATTACCACTGATTCCAATATTTGCAGGGCTGTCAGCATTAGGCGCATTAGCTGGGGGTGCAGCTGGTATTGCAAAAGCCGTTAATGATAAAAAAGCGTCTAAAAATCAATTACAAGAATCTGAACGTCATAAAAAAATGATGG
This sequence comes from Coleophora flavipennella, assembly GCA_947284805.1. Taxonomy (NCBI): domain Eukaryota; kingdom Metazoa; phylum Arthropoda; class Insecta; order Lepidoptera; family Coleophoridae; genus Coleophora; species Coleophora flavipennella. Next base: position 5,476,941 of record OX369309.1, on the reverse strand, counting down.
AATCCATTGCTCTCGGAAAGGGGCTGTACATAAAGCCATATAAAATAGGTTCAGGACTATTTTTACCAAAAAACTAAAAAATAAGTTACCCAATCGTGCTCTGACCGACTTCGATATTTTGAAGTATGCGAACGATATTCCGAATTTTAGAGGTGTTTATATGAGAGATCAACTACCGAAGAAACCGAGACAGGTAGAATGTGCGGTTCTTAATTTGGATAGTTATAGAAACAATGGAACTCATTGGGTAGCCTATGTTAAAATAGATAAATAAAGTGAATATTTTGATAGTTTTGGCGATTTAAAACCTCCTTTAGAGTTGGTTAAATATCTTGAAAATTCTAATATTTTTTATAATTATAACACCTATCAGAGTTTTAATTCTGTAAACTGCGGTCACTTGTGTTTGGCTTTTCTTACAAATTTTTGGGCTAATATGGGTATAAAATAAGATTAAAGTGATCATAATCACCATTGTCAAAATTTCTTTCACACTGTCAATATCCAATACGTCATCGACTTTGACAACTAATTACTCGCCAGCTCTTGAGCTAGATGGTGAATACGAGTGTGGACTTTTATATTTGTCCACATACAACTCTATACCGAATATAGATTATAGAAATAACAAATTCCATTATGGAGCTAACAATAAGATAAGATAAGATAAGATAACATTTTTTCGACAAAAAATACACACAGACAAAATTAAAATAACAAAAAGGTACAAATAACACCCAAAACAAAAAAAAAAAAAAAAAAAAAATGTAGACAAATATGAGTACGCTACAATTATGAAAATTCAATGTGCACTTTGCCGAACTGGCCCCGACTCAGCATAATGCCGCAAGCAGGAAGACCTACCTACTGCGCTGTTATTCTGCCGGTGCCGAGAGGAATCGTCGCGTGCGCCATCGCAGGGCAAAATATAAAACAGAACGTAAAAACAAAAAGAAAATAACATAATCAGGAAGTTACAGATAATAACAATTGCCAAAAAAAATTATCAATTTATAAATAAATAAATATTAAGCACTACCTACTTACTTATTTTAATGATAAAAAAAAGAATAAATAAAAACAATAAAAAAAAAAATGATGTTGCCGCTAATCAGTTAGGGGTAGTTAAATACGGAATAGGTACGGAACCTAGTCCAAGGGATTTTTGCTTGGTAAGTAGAAACTCTCGATATTTAAGTTTAAAAGCAAGCTTAGGTGTGAGGTTACGTATCGGTGGAGGAAGATCATTCCAACATTTGGACGCTGCATACCTAAAACTACTCCTAAATGCAGTGGTTTTGTGATGGAGTCCGACAATTTGCCAAGAAATCGTTCTAGTAGAATAGTGACAGTTGGAATAACGCCAAGTAAGTTTACTAAACAAGTAAGCTGGTTTTTTAGTTTTAATAATGTCAAACAGTAAAGAAGAATAATAAAGTTTTAACCGTCCCTCCATTTTTAGAATATTGGATCCATCCAAATATGGTGTCACGTGAGTCCTAAAGGGGATAGCAAAACAAAAACGTGCACAGGCATTTTGTACACGTTGTACTTGACGGAGTGACCGTTTAAGTAAACAAGGACCGTAAACCGTTAGGCCATAATTTAATTTGGATAGAACAAGACTTTCAACTAATGCAATACGGAGATCAGTGCTAATGAAGGCCCTAATTTTGTATAGGACCTTAAGACAATACAGACAACTTCGGACAAGCTCAGTGACATGATTTTCGAACCGCAGCCGGCTGTCCATAACCAAGCCAAGATTTCGGGCCACTTCCACGTGAGGTATTTGCTCACCAGCGATCATGATGCGTGGGTTTTGAGATTTTATGATACTTATTTGATTTGCCGAGCCTAAAACCATTATTTTAGATTTTAAGGGATTCAGAACAAGAGAATTAGAGCAAGCCCACCTATAAATACAATGTTATCAAAGTACCTGAAAGATCGTATGAACTTCAGGAACTCAGTGATTTTTTACAAAAAAAAATTAAAAGATTGTTCATTAAAATTGACATGTAACAACAATACGTTAAAAACCACACTTACATGTACAAAAGATGTACACTTTGAAAAAACAATTCTCTTGAAAAAATATTAGGATTCGGGAACGATACTCTAAAAGCTAATATATTACATGAATCACGCTATCCCATTAACATTCTGTCAACAACCGTGGATTGTTAGTGGATCATTTGTTAATGAAAATCCATCTCATATAATTCATGAGTTTGCACCTAATGTGCCACCAGGCTACAGGATTATTGAGATTCCAAAGAACATTATTTATTTTCCTGTCAATTAAAATAGCATCAGCTCCATAAACGTTAGGCTTTTGGATTCTAATAATATTACAGTCAATTTACGAGAAGAAGAAGTACAGTTGTATCTTCATCTTAGGAAAAAATGATAAATTTTCATCAATATCCTGAACCAGCTCTACATTCACTCAGTAGACGAACTGATCCCCAAAGGATAACATCTCTGAAAAATTTAAAACGACAAAGGAAAGCATCACCGTTTAAAAAATTAACAAAAGAAAATAAGAAATTTCTCAAGCTAATCGGATTACTGAAATTAACATTCTTGACGTGACAAGTCCTCTTGTTTATGATAATTCAATAGAAAGTTATGAATTTCACTCTTACAAACCTTATGTGTCTAGTTTTAACCATAATGATGAAATCCGCATACCTATTAATCAACAAGATATATACCTACTGCCATTAGCAAGTACACTATACGTAGAAGGAACCATTCTTTGTCAAAACCCAGAAACGAAGACAACGCTACCATATTTCCATTTTACAAATAATGCTATACTCTATCATTTTCAAGATATTTGCTATGAACTGAACGGGATAGAAATAGACAAAATAAAAAATCTGATAATGATTATTTGTATTATTTTTTAAGTTCATTATTTTTTATTTCTTTTGCTAATAAGTACCTAATTTAAGTATAAAAGGTTATAAGTTCCTTCAAAATAAGTCTGTCGTTAAAGAACCATTACGTAAATGATAAAACTGTAACTTTTGAGACTGTTAATTAATTAAAGTAATAAGAATCGTAAACTATGTTGAGTATTAAAAAAATTGAATAGTTTCAAATAAAGAAACTTTACACTAAATTGTGTATTTTTTATTTGCTCTCTAATGAGCATAATGACATAATTGTCACAATTACTAAAATGAAAAATATTATTTCAACAATGACACATTTGTAGGATAATAATGTAATGTATATTAAATTTTGAATGTTAAGCAAGTTATATTTTACTTCAATTCTACTTTTTACATAGTGAAATCTATAAAGAAAATTATAAATTTCACTGTGACTTCAAATGTTTCGATTTGTAGCTTTTGTTTCTATTCAATCATTTTTTTAAATTTCAATCCTCTCTACTGCAATATTTTCAATTTTGCAATTGTGCTATTGTTCTCGCGGATGTGCGATATATTATGGAGGGAAGGATTTATTGACTATCTTAAATTTAATAGATTGTCGAACTCATTGTTACAAAATAAGATGATTTTGTTTAAAGGAGAAGAAAAAATACACTGGGTCAAGGAATTGAGTCATGAATGCAACATTGTAGACATTGGAGAAAAAGGATGTCCTAAACTTGAAGTCTTGTATGAAAAGTTTTGTAAAGATGAAATGTATTTTAACTGTGCTCATCATGTAAATTATTGTGCACTTAAGAACGTGTTATGTATGAAAAAGTGGTATTTGAAAAACTATATTTACCAACTGAATCTAGTTCATTAGTGTAATCTTAAGTACTAGTCTTTTTAGTTTTTATAACATTTGTATCTTAAATTATTGAATAAATTAAATAGGTACTTTAATTTTTTTTAAAAATTATATTCACATTTTATTTATTTGCAACTAAATATGTACAGAAAATGCTAAATATTTATAAACTTTTTTGAATAACACTAAAAGACAAAAACTATATCCACACAGTTTTTTGGATATATTATTGATGAGAGTCTCAGTTTGATCCACAATGTCATCCATCGCTTCTTTTACTGTGTACTGCGCGCTGACCAAGGTGACCCCCTCTTCTGCGTCTTTGTCGATCTCTGTAGACTCCGTAGTGTCAATAATTTCAATTTTGATAAGACGTCGACTTTTGCCCGCTTCTCTGCTGATCGCATACGACGAAGCTCTGTTGTTAAATTTGCTCTGGCTCTAGTTATATGGTTCGTGTTTTCGTTCCCGCCTCTTCCCTGTGCTCTTCACCTTGGATGCAAAGGGCTGCAATACACCTGCTTCAGTATAAGTCGGACAAGATTCTTCTGGACTTAGAAGGTTCAACATGTGTTTAAAACTTTCAAAATCTCTCGGAATGTGCTCTTTTGAAATGGGATCCATCTTCTGAAAACAAAATAAAAGTGTAAGGTAATAGATTACTAATTGAAACTTGCGAAATATATCTGTTAAGAAAAAATCTTACTACTAATCTTAAGATTCCGGAAGCAGCAACAGCACTGAATAAATGTGGTGGAAGAGATTTAAGTAACATAATTTAGCGAGTCAGCATTCTTAGTTGCAGACATGTTTATGCATGTATGTAAAGATATAAGTAGCACCTTTGTAATACGATACTACCGCATCTGAATGGTGTGAAATTTCTTAACATGTTTCAACATGAGAGACGTAGGTAATATGATCATTCCTGTAAAATATTTTGTATAAACAATGTTTACAAGCATTGTAATAAGATTTTTTCTTAATCACGTAATTACCTAATTTCAGTAGCTGAGGAAGATTATGATATAAAAATTAAACCAATTTTTATGAAGCACAATCTTTATTTGTTAAACCAAAATGAGTTGCTTCAAATATTAAAATTATTATAACTATAACTACAATTAATAAAACTAAGCTAAAAACAATATAAAAACATTATTACATTCACATTGCGTAAATACTTTCAATTTTAATCCTTAATAAAAATTAACATTATCTAAATGATACTTTAGAAAAAAACATAAGGTTTTATGTAATAAAAACAATGTTTCATGGCCCCATGGATAGGTAGAAATATTATCTTCTAAAATTCGACGCTTGTCGTCATTTGAAGAAAGAGCTACTTTATCAACAGCACGAGTAAATACTTGGTGTTTAAGCGATTTAAAAAGAATATTTTTTCTACGTATTACCATGTCTTTATCGGTTAACACTTGAAATGTACGTCATTCAATACACATTTTTTACACCTTTTGACTTTTTAATTTCAGATGAATCTGTCTTTATACAATACAATTTTACATCGCAAACCCGACAAACAAACTCGACAATTACTTGTCCACCCATTTCATCTTTAAACAAACCAGGGATTTTCTTATTTACAAGTTTAATACCATATTTGTTGTTTTCATCATAATTACTAGTATCAAAAAAATGTTTAAAGTGTGTTTTCAAGTCTTGGCAAAAGTCTTTGGTTTGAATTGAATAAAAAAAACTGTCTGTGTCTGTATAACATAATTTTAATCTTGGTCCGTAAAAAGTTTTCATGATAGAATAATGAAAGTTATATATATGACTTTTGGACAGCTCTAAAACTGTAAAGCCTATATAAATAGGCTTATCAAGTATAACACACTCATGTTTCATTTGTACAGCAACAAAGTTTTCATTAAATATAGTCAAGCTATGAAAAATAAATTAATTGTTCAGCTGTGTAAATTTTTTTTGTTACATTTCGTTCATCATTCCATTGATTCACTAATTTAACAACTTATCTTTTTTCGGAGTCTTCCAAAGTTTTACCAAAAATACTATTATTTAACAATTTGAAAAAATCTTGTTCGAAGGCGGATGTCGCATTTTGTCTTAACCTAGTATTTAAATCAATGTATTGCTTTAAATACGCACTTTGTTTAAATTGTATCACTCTATGTATTTCTAATAATTTAAACCCATGTTTTAAACATTCTTTCAGGTGCACATAATGAATGACATATCGAAATTTATCATACAAATTTGGTATTAGTTTAGCTGTTTTTGAACCTGATGGTAAAAATTTTTGAGGACAAAATGGAATGTCATTGTGCAAATCGTGAAGTGTTTCAACATATTATTCTAAATCTACTTCTAATATATAACCATGTTCATTGTTATTTGGAACGGTACAAATATCAAGACAACTGATTTCCCGTTTACTCAATAATTTGAAATCACAATACGGCAAGTAAGCACATAGAGTAACCATAGAGATTGTTACAGTCCATATAAACTAAATAGCTGTCTGATTCATTTTTATTGTAATCATTTAAATATTTGTTACTGGCTTTAGCATATCTTGCGGAGCATAAGCATATGCCTCCACGTATGCCACTCTGTATCATTCTTAATGTTTCTAAATTATCTATTAATTGTAAATGAACACCAGTCAAAAAAGCGTCGGTGGCTCAACCGGTAACGACTCGGTCCATCTAGGTACCGGGTTCAAATCTGGACGGCCAATGTACCAATGAGTTTTTCAAAAACTTACGTACATACTTACCTATTGCTTTAACGGTGAAGGAAAACATCGTGAGGAAACCTGCACACGCCTGCGAAGAAACTCGAAGGTTGTGTGTGAAGTCGACCAACCCACACTGGGCCCGCGTGGTCGACTAAGGCCTAATCGCCCTGATTCAGGGTAGGCTCGAGCCCCTCGGTGGGGACGTATATGAGCTGTAATGATGATGATAATGATGAACACCAGTCATAAGCAACATCGCATCAAAACTCAAACTTGGTGATGTCAAATAAAAAGCAGGATCTAGTTTAAATTTTTTTCTGCACGTAGATCTAAAGTTTTTAAAAACATCTGCTAATAACAAAACATCTGTTTGTAGATACAAATCTGTGTATTCTCCTAAAGTTTTTATATTAAACGTATTCCACACGTTTACAGCATGCGTATAATCTTGTTCCAAAATGTGTTTGTTAGATAAGCTGCTTAAAAAATGTATTCGCGAAGGTAGTTTAGTTTCGTTGTAGGACTGCCATCCTTTTACATATTCATATGGATACACTCCTTTACGTTTTAGCAAATTAAACTTAATGTTATCCGGATAGTAGCGCAATAAATGATGGAAATCTTCTCTATTCAAATTCTCTACAAGTTTTTCCAAACTCGCACTCAAAAATTTGAAGGAGTCCACAAAACGAACCGGAGCATAATCGTCTCCTTCAATTACGAAAAAATTTGTGAAAGAAATGTAATTTTCTTTCGTTTTAGCAATTACTTTTATTCGGCCTGATGTAACACCTATCTCGCGGATGAATAAGTGAGCATCATATCCTGATAGATTGTGAAAGAAAACTGGAATAAGTTTTGGTACCGCAAACTTAATATTACAATAAGAATGTGCAGCTCCACGATACTTTCCTGTGAAATGACAATGGTCTCTAAAAATATAACAAACTTATGACTAATCTTATGTTTAAAATGTCTTGTAATTTGCTTTAAATTATTAATAAATATTGAAATTGAAATTGTCGTCAAAAAGTTGTAAAGAACATACTGAACAACCTCTTGCATTTGCAAAATTCTCAGCGTCTTGCTCTGTAGACATCATTGGAACAGATTTTTTCAGTAAACCATGAATTTTTGAAATGTCTTTTTGAAGAAATTCAATAAATGTTTGTATACAATCCTGGCCGCGGTACGGCACGTATTTGTTAAAGGAGCTGTCGTAAGAACAAACAACATAATACCCAAACGCAGCAGGATTATGTTTATGTACGTTAGTCGTGAAATTTGAGCATCCTTCTTCATCGCCCGTGCAGGGCTCTAAATACGACTCGAAATCCGCGTAAATAACGAATGGCATATCTTGCATTCTTTCATAATGTTTGAACCGCACGAAAGAACTCTTTTCGGGCAAAAGAGTTGCTATTCCACCACATTTATGTTCATTTAGTTTATGTTCGGAATTAAAAAAACAATAAACAGTCATCGCAAAAATATATCTTAGCATGATGTTTGATTACTTGTGGTATTACTAACCGCCCTAAATCATTTATTAAACAGTAATGACAGCGGTTATCATTCTCTAAAAAAAGTGAATTCACATGATTTTTTCTACGCTGATGTGTTCTGTATAATGGACCAACAATCTTTCTATTCTTATTAAGTCCATAAATATTCACACTTATCTTGGGATTATTCCTTTCAAATATTTTTATATCAGAAAATGACACGGGAAATGTAATATTACTTAAATCGAGCACATTGTTATAATCCGGGTAGGAAGAAGGTCACTCAGGGTTGGAATTCGCTGGAAATAAGGCAGCCATTATACTCCTCATCATATCAGCCGAAGGAAGTCCACTGCTGGACATAGGCCTCCCCCAAGGATCTCCACGACGACCGGTTCTGCGCTGCCCGCATCCAGCGGCTTCCCGCGACCTTCACCAGGTCATCGGTCCACCGAGTGGGAGGCCTGCCTACACTACGCTTTCCGGTGCGTGGTCGCCACTCGAGAAATTTACTGCCCCAACGGCCATCTGTTCTACGAGCAATGTGCCCCGCCCACTGCCACTTAAGTTTAGCAATTCTGAGAGCTATGTCGGTTACTTTGGTTCTCTTACGGATCTCCTCGTTTCTGATTCGATCACGCAGAGAAACTCTGAGCATAGCACGCTCCATTGCCCTTTGGGTGACCTTGAGCCTTCTTATGAGGCCCATAGTAAGCGACCATGTCTCAGTTCCGTACGTCATCACTGGCAACACACATTGGTCGAAGACCTTGGTCTTAAGACACTGCGGTATCTGGGACGTAAAGATATTGCGAAGCTTCCCGAACGCTGCCCAGCCGAGTTGGATTCGACGATTGATCTCTTTCTCGAAGTTGGACCTACCTAACTGGACTGTTTGTCCCAGGTATACATATTCGGTAACAACTTCGAGTGTAGAGCCTCCAACCTTCAGAGGAGTAGGTATGACACGGACGTTTGACATAACTTTCGTCTTGTCCATATTCATTCTAAGACCCACTTGTTGAGAGGCTCTACTGAGGCCATCGAGCATTGTGCCTAAGTCGTCCATAGTCTCAGCCATGACCACGATATCGTCAGCGAATCGAAGGTGGGTGATGTACTCGCCGTTGATATTGATGCCGAGTCCACCCCAGTCCAAAAGCTTAAAAACATCTTCCAGGGCGGCGGTGAACAGTTTCGGAGATATAACGTCTCCCTGTCTCACCCCTCGCTGCAGCTGGATAGGTTCCGAGTTTTGATCCTGGAGGCGAACCGACATGGTGGCGTTTTCATAGAAACACTTCAGCACTTCGATATATCGATAGTCAATTTGGCACCTCTGGAGAGACTGTAACACAGCCCAGGTTTCGACCGAATCGAAGGCTTTCTCATAGTCCACGAACGCCAAGCATAGTGGCTGATTGTACTCTTCTGTCTTCTGTATAATCTGCCGCAGCGTATGTATGTGGTCTATGGTACTAAATCCTTTTCGGAAACCGGCTTGTTCGGGAGGCTGGAAGTCGTCAAACCTGCGTGCGAGACGATTCGTAATGACCCTCGAAAACAGTTTGTAGACATGGCTCAGAAGTGAGATGGGTCTGTAGTTCTTCAGCAGGGTATTGTCGCCCTTTTTGAAGAAAAGCACGACCACACTTCTGTGCCATGCCTTAGGCGTTTGTCCTTCAAGTATAACGGAATTAAATAATTTCTGAAGAGCTTTAAGTACCGGTGTTCCACCTGCTTTCAGAAGTTCAGCCGTAATTCCATCATCACCCGGTGCCTTATTGTTTTTAAGCTGTTTAAGAGCCATTCTAATCTCGTACAGGCTGACGTCCGGGATATCTTCGGTATAGTGTCGGGTAAGTCTAGCTCTTGGGTCTTTAGCCAGATCGCTGACAGGCAGACGTGTGGTCGTGTACAATTGTCCGTAGAACTTCTCAACTTCTTCCAGCAACTCAGTCTTAGACGATATGATCCTGCCGTCCTCAGTCTTCAGCTTGGTCAGTTGACTTTGACCAACAGACAGATCTCTCGCGAACACTTTTGAGCCTTTGTTGTTCTCAATCGCCTCTTTAATACAATTTGTATTATAGTGGCGCAAATCGCGAGTTAGAGACTTAGAGATCTGCCTGTTTAGTTGCCGATACTGAGTAGCGTCTTCAGAGGACTGCAAAACCAATCTTCGTCTTTCTTCCATGAGGTTGCTGGTCAAGTCAGAGATTTTTTTGGTTCTCTTTGAACGGCGAGTTTTGAAAATCTTAGACCCGACCGTTTGGACAATTTCCACGAACCTGTCGTTATAATCGTCCACATTCACGCAGTCTCCTAGGCATTCGAAGCGATTGTGCAACTCGAGCTGAAAGTTTTCGGGGTTTTGGAGCTGGATGGGCGCTGGTCGGAGTGTGGACTTCATCAGTCGACATCTTTCTAGCTTGGTCTTTAGATTCAATGTGCCTCTTACCATTCGGTGATCGCTTCCTGTTTTGACTGAGTTGATCACAGAGACATCATTGAATATTTGCCTTCTTGTCGACAAGATGAAGTCGATCTCGTTCTTCGTTACGCCATTGGGATGCAACCATGTCCACTTTCGCTGTTTAGGCTTTTTGAAGAAGGAGTTCATCATAAAGAGGCCCTCCTTCTCCATAAAGTCGGCCAGCAGCTGGCCACGTGCATTTCTCTCTCCATATCCAAATTGCCCCACTCTCAGCTCACCATCACTTCGTTTGCCCAGTTTCGCGTTAAAGTCCCCCATAACAATGGTGTATTGAGTCCGGGAGCTATTATGTAGAGCTCTAGAGATATCCTCATATAGGAGCTCCACTTCGTCGTCGGAGTGTTGCGCGGTCGGTGCATAAACCTGAATAACTTTCAGCGAATACCGTTTGGTAATTCGGAGAATAAGGTACGCTACCCTCGTCGAAACACTCTCGATCCGGACCACATTGTTAATGAGGGACTTGTGGACTAGAAACCCGACACCACCCTCGGACAGTTGGTCGCCCTCCCGGAAATAGAGCAGGTTTCCGGATTTAAGGATTATGGTGTCCTCCCCCTCTCTTCGGACTTCACACAATCCTACGATGTCCCATCGTAACCTGCTCAATGCTTCCTCGAGTTCTGTTAACTTTACGTCGGTTCGCAGTGTGCGCGTGTTGTAGGTTGCCAGGGCCAGAGGTCTTTTATTTTGGTAGCCTGGAATCTGCCGGGGATTCTTCGCACCCCATGCCCCGCCGTTACCTTGACCGCTACCGGAGCCAGGAATAGCGGGGCCGCCGGGGACTAGGGGCCGTTTTATATTTGTGTCGGTCATTTGGGGGGGTGTTGCCGTAATCGCCACGCTTGGCAGGCGGGTTGGCGATCGCAGTGTTGCAGATTGGCTGCAAGTCACGGAAAGACGCTGCTGCCCATCCTCCGGTTTGAGTCCCTTAGTCGGCTCTTACGACACCTATTGGATGAGATAGGATGGCCCTATTCTAAGCCGGGAGCCATACGGCCTTATACTCCTCACAAAACAGAAATTATCGATGTTTTTTATGTTAATACAAGCGCGCCTATACTTCAAACATTTTGGAAGTTCGATGTAACTAGAAGCTCTCAAGGGTGAATATTTGCTAATATTCACTTCCAAATACAAGTTCCTTAAAAAAGACCATCCACTGTCTCGTTCCTGAAATTCATCAATTTTTTTAGCTATGGTTTGAACTGCTTTCAGAAAAATATCATGAAAATCATAATTTTGATGAATAGTTATGTTTGGTGTAGCAAAGTATTTGATTTCTACAGTGTCACTCTTAGGCAGCACAAATCCGGAAAACAACTCAAAGTTAACTTTGATATTTACATGCTAGTTATAGTATCGGCCAGTAGGTAAAAAGCTGGCACTGCAGTTGCTACCCAACATTGCGCAAGCCACTAAAGTAACTAGGCGCCCTGTCAGCATTTTAAGTATTCCACAGGATGCAACCCGATCTAACTGTTTACCGGATTAATGTATTGTTATAATTACCATTGTTTAATTAATTCATTCCATATCTAGCATCGAGCTGAATTAGACTAAGCTTTATTTGTAACTCTTTACTTTTAAATAAAATTAGTTTAAAGTCATTTTGGTTTTTTTTTGGGTCCTCCGGTTGTAGCTATCGTTATTGGCGCAGTCGGTAGGATACTCAAAAAAAGCTAGGGCCGCGTTCTCACATAGAATTGTGGACCCTACTATCGCGCGTCGTTAAAAAGATCATCGGCGGCGTTCGAGTATCCTGAATACGAACCTGGCTACCGACTGGAGGAGACATCAAGACATAGATCCCTCAGAGAGACCAACATGAAATACATGTAAGTCAAGTACATATGAATTGCCCTTGTGTTGCTTGTCCCTAAATATATATTTTTTCCTGTGTGATTACCTGGCCCCAAGATTTTCCATCCAAGGAAATCCTGTTCCGAAAACCCTGCTCCGGGTAGGCAATCGCGTAGAGAACGCTTAGATTGTCATAGAAACTTAGATTTTAACTTAGATATAATATTAGAGGAATCAGTAATGGACCCAGAAACCATTTACAAGGTCCTGAGACCTCTTCCCGAATTTGACGGGAACCCTAATATCTTACCTAGATTTATAGACCTTTGCGATCAGTTATGCGCACGTTATATAAAAACGGATCCCGGGAGTGAGCTATCAAACCTGTGCCTAATAAATGGTATCCTAAATAAGATAACTGGATCCGCCGCGCGTACCATAAACTCTAACGGTATCTCACAGAATTGGATTGGCATCAGAAACGCTTTGGTAAATAATTTTGCAGATCAAAGAGATGAGACAGCTCTTTATAATGACCTCTCTCTTGCTACCCAAGGTAATCGCACCCCACAGGAGTTCTATGATCACTGCCAAAATTTGTTTAGTATTATCATGACGTACGTAGGCCTTCACGAGACCATTCAGACCACCATTGAAGCCAAACGAGACCTGTATAAGAAGCTAGCTAAACAAGCATTTGTTCGAGGTCTAAAGAAGCCCCTGGGCTCTCGAATCAGGTGTATGCGTCCTGATAGTATAGAAAAAGCGTTAGAATTTGTGCAAGAGGAATTAAATGTGATGTACTTACAGAATCGTAGTGACTTCCCAAAAATGCAAACTCCAAGGTCTATTTTTGCCTCGCACATGGCTATGCCAGCGCAGAGATCATTTGTTCCTCATGCACCTGTTCAGCATTTACAGCAGTCATTTATGTCACCCATGCCACGTGGAAACCAGCAGGCTAATACTATGGCAACGCCACCTATGCCAACTCAACAGCCATGGAGACCCCCAGTGAACCAGTTTCCCCAAGGTCCAACTCGCACTCAACAGGCATTCCGCGCGTTACCTCCCAATTACAACCCCCAAAGTAACCTCTTTAGATTACCACCTAAAAACCATTTCCAAAACTTAGGCCCTAAGCCCATGAGTGGAGTAAGCCACTACGTAACGAAGGCTTTACCACCAACCGGTTTCCCTGGACATAAGTGGTCGAAACCAAGTAACCCAACACCTTCCAACTATTTCAAACCCCGCGAGATGAATCTCAATGAGTGTCTAGGTTATGATGGTTATTATTATCCTGAGTACAGCCCTGAAACTGACATGTATAACTACCAACTAGGTGACATTAACTTCACAGACATGACTCAGACATATGACTATGATGAGACCCAATACTACCCAGACTGTAGTAAAGTGATTGACGTCCCCTACAACAATGACCATGATGATGAACAGCCGCAACCTTCCACCAATAGCTCTGAAGAGAATTTTCAGAAGGCTCCGTATTCAAGAAAGTCAAGATAGAAGTAAATCTTCAAACGCAGAGGCAGTTGCCTTATATCCAAATATCGGACCCCCCAATAAAGCTACTTATCGATACAGGTGCCAACCAGTCATTTATTGACCCTCAAATTGTCGAAAATTTTTTTTCGCATGTCCCCCTTAACTACGACCCTTTTGAAGTCACCAACGTTCATGCCACCTCCCGGAATGACTATTCTATCACTGTACCATAATTTGCAGAATTTCAAGACCCCAACGATATAAAATTATTCGTTTACAAATTCCATAATTATTTTGACGGCCTTATAGGCCTTGACCTGCTAGAAAAATGGGAAGCGAAGATTGATCTCAAGGACAAATTACTCGTTACTCGCTCTGCGACTAATCCTATACAAATGTATAACTCATGTAACGTTAACCTTTACGAAACTGTTATCCCAGCCAACACAAGCAAATTAGTGAGGCTGCCCATCAACTTCCAAGACGGAGACGCTTTCATCCCTGAACAATCTATATCAAATTGTGTTATCCATGACTGTCTAACATCTGTAAATAATAATCGTGGAGTACTAGAAATTACAAATCCATCGCCACACGACGTCATTTTTTCAATGGACCGTCCTATAGTAGCCGAGTTGTATAACGAGTGCACGCGCACCGAACAAGTACCGCCGCGTGTTTGAGAAGTTTTATCACGATTGCGTATGGACCATCTTAACGCTGAAGAACGCGCTAACTTAGAAAGTTTGTGCTCGAAATACGCTGACATCTTTTACCTTGAGGGTGAAGCACTAACTTTTACCAATAAAATTAAACACAACTTAAGAACGACAGACGAAATTCCGGTGTATACTAAAAGCTACCGTTATCCATACGTACACAGAGACGAAGTTAAGGGTCAAATTGGAAAAATGTTAGATCAAGGTATTATCCGCCCCTCTGACTCCGCCAGGAGCTCTCCCATCTGGATTGTGCCCAAAAAGTCGGATGCTTCTGGAAAAATTAAGTGGCGTCTAGTAGTTGACTTCAGGAAGGTTAATGATAAGACAATAGACGACAAATACCCCATTCCCAACATAGCAGACGTGTTAGATAAACTCGGAAACTGTCAGTACTTTACAACCCTTAACTTAGCTAGTGGATTTTACCAGGTAGAAATGAACCCTGATGATATTCCCAAGACAGCCTTCAATGTCGAGCACGGGCACTTTGAATTTCTACGAATGCCCATGGGATTAAAAAATTCTCCATCCACTTTTCAACGTGTGATGGACAATGTCCTGAAAGACCTTCAAAACAGAATATGTCTCGTCTATCTGGACGATATCATTGTCTTTAGCACCTCCTTACAGGAACATATGCAAAACCTGGAAAAGGTCTTCCAAAGACTACGAGAATCCAATTTCAAAATACAGATGGACAAATCCGAATTTTTAAAGCTGGAAACCGCTTATTTAGGCCATATCATCACTAAAGACGGCATCAAGCCCAACCCAGACAAGATTATTGCTATACAAAAATATTCAATACCTAGAACCCAGAAAGAAATAAAAAGATTCTTAGGCCTTGTAGGGTATTATAGAAAATTTATTCCTGACCTAGCCCGAATCACTAAACCCCTAACCAAATGCTTAAAGAAAAATGGAAAAGTTATACTAGACAAAGACTATGTTAGCTGTTTTGAAAAATGCAAAACCCTCTTGACTAACGACCCTATATTACAGTATCCAGACTTTAGTAAAGACTTCTTGTTAACAACAGACGCTTCTAACGTGGCCATTGGAGCCATTCTTTCCCAGGGCCCCGTCGGGTCAGATAAACCCGTGAGCTATGCATCCCGAACACTTAATGAGAGCGAACTAAATTACAGCACCATAGAGAAAGAGCTGCTTGCTATGGTGTGGGCCACTAAGTATTTTAGACCCTATCTCTTTGGCCGCAAATTCAAAATTCTAACTGATCATAAACCCCTACAGTGGGTAATGAGTATGAAAGAGGAAAACACCCGATTTACAAGATTTAAGCTAAAGCTCTCTGAGTATGATTTTGAAGTAATCTATAAAGCAGGAAAAACTAATTTAAATGCAGATGCCCTTTCCCGCGTAGAAATCCATCACGAAGAGATAAGTTCAATAATTGCGAATGCATCGCAGAGATCACCATCGATTATCTCTATAGGATCATCATCATCACAAAAGCCACCATCAGTGGTCACCCTTGGTTCATCTACAGAAACATCTCACACAAGCCACGAAAATCTAATCCTCAATGTCCCTATCGTAGACGACCCATTAAACAAATTCCATCGACAGATTCACATGACAGTAGTAGGCGACATTAAAAAGAAGACTAAGATGACCAAACCGTTTCACACGCATACGCGAGTCTCCGTGCAGGTTAGAATGTCTTACATAGAAGATGACATAGTAGATGCCATTAAAGAGTATGTAAATCCCAAAGTTAAAACAGCACTTTTAATAGAACCAGCCCTCTCTATGTATGACGTGATCCCCATCATCCAGGAAAAAATCAGAAGTTCAGCCATGAACCTAGTGTTAGCCAAGAAAGAGCTAGAAAATATTAGTGAGTACCTTAGGCAACAAGAATTGATTAAAAACTATCACGATGGCAAGACCAATCATCGTGGCATCAACGAGTGCTTCATGGCTCTATCCCAAAAATACTACTGGCCTAAAATGAAGGACCAAATTACTAAGTACATCAATGACTGCACCATCTGCGGTCGAGCCAAATATGATAGAAATCCCATTAAACAAAAGTTCAATCTGGTACCACCAGCAAGCAAACCCTTCGAAATCGCTCATGTAGACCTATTTACAGTAGAGACAGAAAAATACTTGACTATCATTGACGTCTTTTCCAAGTACGCGCAAGCTTACCACCTTCGTGATAGTACAGCTCTGAGTGTTATAAACAGTCTGGTGCACTTCAGTACCCACCATGGGTTCCCTCTTACACTGATATCAGACAATGGACCTGAGTTCATGAACCAGCTGTTCACTGAGTTTACTCAGTTACATAAAATTATCCATCAAAAGACACTGCCCCATGCCCCCAATGGTAATGGTAACATAGAAAGGTTTCACTCAACAATCTTGGAGCATCTGCGTATCCTAAATTTAAAGCACAAAAATAAGCCTGCTATAAACCTGATGCCCTATGCTGTCCTAGCATATAACAGCTCCATTCACAGTTTCACAAATTGCAGACCATATGACATAATCAACGGACACTTTGACCCTAGAGACCCCGTAGATATTGACCTCACTAGACATCTTCTTCAACAATACATACTACACCACCGTGAGCAAATGAAAACCGTATACGAACTGATAAATGAAACCTCACTGACTAATCGCGCTGCTCTCATAGATAACCGAAATGTAGATCGCGAGTCTGAAGTCGAATACCAGCCCCAACAACAGGTGTTTGTTAAAAACCCTTCTGCTAGTCGTCAAAAACTTGCAGCTCGCTACACCCACGATACTGTCCTGGCAGACTTACCTATGCATATCTACACCTCAAAAAAACGCAACCCTGTAGCTAAATCCTGACTAAAACGAGTACCAAAATCAGCCCAATTGTTACAGGATACTGTCAATGCTAACTGCTCTCGTGACAGCAGAAATGCAGGAGATAAAACTTGAAAGCTTGGACGACGGACCTGGACTACTACCTTTCAAACTTGGTACTGCTAGACTGACTAGACACTATCATACATTTCTGCAGTATATCGAACTAGAAAACATTGAAGAAAAAGTAATAACCTTACAGACCCAGCTCTTTAAATTTAAAGACCGACTTGACAATAATACTTATGCTTTGTATGAACTCCAAATAGATTACTTGTCCCATAAACTAGATAAGATTTTAGAACATTTAAGAGGCTTAGAACCTAACCGTAAGAAAAGAGGTCTTATAAATGGATTAGGCTCTGTGATAAAAAGCATAACCGGTAATCTCGATTATTTAGATGCAGCTAAGTACGATGATGCCATTAAAATTCTAGAGGGTAACCAAGCAAAAATTTCAGACGAATTTAACAACCATGTTAGCATAAGTAAAGAATGGATGACACAACATACCCATATAATAGATCAAATAGTAGAAAATCAGAAAAAGATAAAAGGCACTCTAAAATTACTTTTAGATAAAGAAATTTACAGAGACTATAGTCTGATTAAATTTGCTAAGTTTGCACAACTCCTTACTATACTAACAGAGAATACAGATGATATACTGACAGAAATATTAAGAATAGAGAATATGCTAGCCTTTGTGCGTACCTATAGCACTCACCATTCAATGTTAAAAGTAGATGTGTCAAGAAAAATGTTTAAAAAAGTAAGATTAATTTACGGTAAGGAATATGTTATAGATCTAGACCTAAGGGAATATTACGATATAATTAAACCAGGCTACTATTTTTCGGACAGACGCATAGTTATAACTTTTAAAATTCCGATAATAACTAAGGAACACTTTGATTTATACAGATTGTCTATCCTTCCTAATAAATTTAACCAATCCATTATCCCTCCTTATCCCATCATAGCAACTAACAGGAACACATTCATGTACATAGAGACAGAATGTCCGAAGCTAAGTATCGGTTATCTCTGCGAAGAAAAGTTGAACAGCCAAATGCGGACTCAAGCTGATTGCATCCATAACCTCATCACCAACCATGCTCTAGATACTACCTGTAAGATGACTACAATCACCCTGACCAAGGAAGCTGTAGAAAAACTGGACGAGAGACACTATGCTGTATCTTTCCCACATCCTACTAAAATTCACACTGAATGCGGACGAGAAGATTCTAACATGGTACATGGAAGTTTCTTAGTTACAGTACCCCCAAACTGCCTGCTACGAACAGAAGAGTTTACGATCAGCAACTCCAACGACCAGATAGAAGGCCAACCATTGAAGATCATGAAGATTTCTCTCGATAATATGAAGCAGAGTTTCCAACCACTGCCTGAGATCAAATTGAACTCTATAAACTTAAAAAGACTACACAGCGCGCAAAACAAGGCAATGTTACAACCTACCTTACACATAGACAAGGTGTCCTCTGCAGCTATCTATCATACTACAATACCAATCTACAGCATGCTATTCGGTGCAACTGTTCTTATTATAGTAATAATAATCAATCGTCGTTATGGAGCTATCCTATGTAGAAGCAAGTATGGAACTTCAGAGCCTGCTGCTGCTGCTGCGAAACCTGCCAAATTAGAGCCAGCTGCTGCAAACCCTGAAAATTTGAAAAATCAGCCAAGATTTCCAGCAACATTTTCTCTCAATGTTCTAAAATAGTTGCTGTTCTAAGGGCGGAGGAGTTATAGTATCGGCCAGTAGGTAAAAAGCTGGCACTGCAGTTGCTACCCAACATTGCGCAAGCCACTAAAGTAACTAGGCGCCCTGTCAGCATTTCAAGTATTCCACAGGATGCAACCCGATCTAACTGTTTACCGTTCATTCCATATCTAGCATCGAGCTGAATTAGACTAAGCTTTATTTGTAACTCTTTACTTTTAAATAAAATTAGTTTAAAGTCATTTTGGTTTTTTTTGGGTCCTCCGGTTGTAGCTATCGTAATTTGCTGCTCCTGCTTAGCAGCGATTAGCTGGTGCTCGCGCCGTCTGGTGGCGGCCAGAAATTCTGCGGGCGCGCCGCCCGTGCCCGCGGTTGTGCCACTCGAGCGCACCCTGTATAACGCTATGCGTGACCTGAACGCGCTACATAACTTTTCAACATCTTCGCTCAGTTCGACTGCGTTATTATTTTTATGTAAGTTACTTCGAAGATGAGCAGAGAAAGCTTTACTTTTGATCGACTGATCGCAAACATTACAATAAACTGATTTCTGAGCCATGTTATTGACTTATTGTGCAACAAGATTTAATTAGGTACCTGTGCACGGATATCAAAACAAAAAATATAAATAAATATTAATATTGATGCGGGAGCTAGTATACATTAATTAATTTTCTTATCTCCATAAAATTTTCCCTCATTTGCAGCAAAATTGGCTTTCACCATTCTTAAAAATGTTTTTAAATGTTCGAACTCGGGTGCCTTGTAGTCCGCTTGATAGCGCACCGCAATGTTGGCCTGCTCCAAACGCTCCTTCCAGTCAGCAGCAGCGAGCACGTCCCGAGAATTGTATATAGGTGTCGCCAGCGCGGCGCGCGCTACGTTCCAACACGCTGCCAGCAACCCGGCGCGTTAAATTCGACACTAGTCCGTCCGTACGACCACGGACGCGGTGAGCCTCCTTCTCGTCCTCAGAGTCCGAGCTGAATAAGGCACAGGAGCGTGACGATTCAGTCGCTGGCGAAGGTGGTGCAATCTGAGGCACAGTAGCGGGCTTGCTGGCTTTCTTTCGCGGTTTCTTGCTAGGGTCTGCCTCAGCAACTGACGGCACTGGTAGGACGCGCGACCTAAAACATAACAAGAATAAATAAGTAGGTTAAAATTATATAGTTATAAAAACATAAATACGTAAATTACAAATAACAACAAGAATACTAAAAGTTTTATCTTCAGTGGGATCGAACCTACGACCTTTAACATATCATACCTACTGGAGCACAAGCCACTGAGCCACCGAGTCACTCAATCAAATAACAGTACATAGACATAAGTTAGGTATAATATGGTAAACAAAAAAATATTTATCTACCTTTCGTCGTCTTCTGAGTCAGAAAAGGAAAACAGACTCTTTCTATGCCTCTTTTTAGCCTCCACTTTAGTTTGTTTGTAATCTGATTCAGACCTGCAAAACAAAAACAAAAGTAGATATTATTAATTTATACAAGAATTATTTTTCACCAAAATATGTAGGTACGTTAAAATGTAAAGGGTGCAAAAGTACATATTACTAACCCTGATTCTAATCTCTTTGAGTTTGATTGTACAAACGGAATCGACAAAGTACAGAGAAGTCAGTGCCAATCGGTATAAACAACAAGTACGTACGCAAAATTACAAACAGTAGTAACACCATGAGTTTGTATGCGTATACACTTTAGCACCTGCTTGTGCGTATTTATAATAAAAGCCACTTACAATCAAACCCATCTACATTTAAATAAATTCTAGTCTATATATAAATTCAGTCACCATAACTTCTATATATAAATTCAGTCACCATAAATTCTATATATAAATTCAGTCACTATAACTTCCAGAACTGCTTTACCTTTAAACTGAACATTAGTCGTAAGATTTGTAAAATTTCTCTGTTTGAAAGACATAATATTAATTTTAAGGTTGTTTTGTTTTAGCCAACTAACTATTGAGTTAAGGTCATTGTTGATATCACTTTCATTTTTGCAAATAACAGTACTATCGTCAGCATACAAAACCATTGGATTTTTGATACTGTTAGGTAAATCATTTATATATATAAGGAACAATAACGGACCCAGAACACTGCCATGAGGCACACCGTATTGTACACTTTGTGGGTCAGAAATGTAAGATTTTTCAATTTTGGACGTAGGACTTATGCGTTCAAATTTGGTAACCTGATTTCTGTCACATAAGTAAGATTTTATTAAATTGTCTATGTTTCCTCCTACACCATAAGATTCAAGTTTCTTAAGTTACATTTTGTGGTCTACGTAATCAAATGCCCTCGTCATATCTAGATAAAGTGCGAATACTGGTAATCGATTATCGACCCTTTTATATATTGTTTGTAAAAAATCATAGATAGCTACATCATTTTTTTTATTTTTCAGAATCCATTTTATTTCCTTCAGGAATATATTATTAGTTTCGCAGTATTTAACAGTCTTTTGTGTATTGCTCTCTCTATAATCTTCAAAATACTGTAAATCAATGCAACAGGTCTATAAAACATCATGTTGTCTTTGTCGTCTTTTTTAAATATAGGTTTTATAACTGAAAGTTTAAGCTTCTGTGGAAATACACCATGTTCGATGCAGATATAAGTGACATGATGTAACAATACATCCCTATAGTTCCATATTTATTAATAAATATCTATAGGTATTATAGTAAGTCTTGATAGACTAAAAAAAATCTATTGAAAAACATAACTAGGCTTTATTGAGTCGGGTGAGAATTAATCTCAAGTCAAGTGGGTAAACAGTTGTCAAAACAAATTCGCTCAGGGATTATTTCCGAGAATCCAGGCCGGCGCCTTGTCTGACGTCATTCGAACCATACGATGCACGTATTAATACAGAATATCCAAGGTAGCTAGTGGTGCTTTGCCGCTAAAACTGATGGTCGTGGCTGCGCGGGCGTCGCCCTGTCTAGCTATTGACGTCATTCAAAGCCTGCCCCGACCTGTCATTCGGTGGGATGGTTGTGTGCGACAGCCTGCGCGCCGCCTAGTTTACATTTGTGTGAAGGCTTTAATAAGCACGGACATGCTGGCACTCACCCTCAGTCTCACGACCCGTAAAAGGAGAAACACGTATTCAAGGAACAGCTGGAAAGACGCCTCGCACCCTGGCAAGTGTCACACCAAGTAATTACTTGTCCGCGAATTAAAATAGGAATCTCACTTTATATTGTGAGTTTAGAATAGAATTCAGTATGGCCGAAGTCCTGGATATTTGCCTTTGAAAGTTTAGGTTCCTACCTGGGACTAGGCCATAATTTACTAGTAAAATTCTCAAACCCAAAAGTTGGCCGAAATTTAATTGTCACTATGAATTACTGTCAGTAGTTTATATGCTGAAAGTCACATTGGTCTATAATAATGAAAGAATAGATAGTTTGTAATAAACAAAGAAGAAATGTACTGAGAGACTTACAAACTCTATTTTGTTCAGTATTTTTGTTCACTATTAAAAAAGCATAATAATTTTGCATTTATTATCATATGAAACGTTATAAAATCAGGTTTAATCATCAATTGACACGTTAGTTCAATTCATAGTTACATAATTTTCATCATAAACATTGACTCGACATTCAATTCGCGGTCAATTGGCGTTAAATTGGAGTACCTGAATCTAAAGACATGGTGGCGTCTCGCGCAATCGTTTAAAGGACGCTTACGCTAAGGGGCCTCTTTATTAAAACAAATGAATAAGTTTATAGCATAAAAATTAAAATGCAAAATATTTACACTTATACAATAAATTACTAACACAATTTTACTGTAAGTTACACCCAAATTTTAGACGAAAAAGCCTTTCATTAATCGGCAGATTATTAATTTAATATTTCTCTGGGTCCATAACCTGGTGATTCAAGGAAACTATTGCTAGTTTGTGGAGAAGATACAGGAGAACTAGGCGACTGATTCAATGAAAAAGAAGAAGAAATCTAAAGCCGAGCAAAATACTAATAAAATTCGCTGTATCACTGTCAAGATTGCGGACCCTTTGGAGCCTTGATAAAGTTGTTTATGATGATTTATCATAAAGGGTTAAGGTAAACAGTAAGATAAGTGCAATGACGCAGTATTTTCGCGCATTCATCTGCCATTTGCGTTATAGTTATTGATCAAATATTTGTTTGTCATAAAAGATTTCTTGGAATTGTTTAAAGATGCCGGATTTTAAGAATTGGCTTTAACCAGTTGGACAAGTTAATTTAACAATTTAGCACTGTGGCCCATAAAAAAATTCATTGAATAATTTATTCACTTCTAGAAAATAAAACCTATGGCAGACATTTTATCGTAGATATCATTTACGTCACTACGAAAATGATGCGCAGTAAAATTCATTAACGTGCCAATGACACCGCTGACAATGAAAAATTAAAGGTCGTTTCATTTCTCGGTATGAAGTTTCAATTGATTGTTTGCAAACAGAAGACGTCATATGATTTTGGCGGGCCTCTGGGTTACGAGCGTACGCATCAATTAAATTGACCATTTTTTGCCGTAAATTCACCAAACAAATCAATTGAAATTGTCAAACTTAAAAAAAGTCGTCTCGTGAAAATTTTTCACTTTCAAATGGTCTAAATTAGAGGCCGCTGTACTTAAAAATAGTTCCCGGCGCTTCCCATAGATGGCGCGGCGGTCCTGTTTCGAGTAGACAACGTAACGTCTCGCTCAACGGACAGTAAATGTTGCATCAGTTCCACGCAATAGATGAAAGGAACAACTGACGTAGGACTAGTGCGTCTTAAAATATTTAACCAGCTGTCCGAAAATATAGTTCACTGTCATGACGGCGTTAAATTTCAAGGCTAAAGTATCCTACGCATCATTAGGGAACTTGTGTCCCGTATCCAGTGGCGCTAATTGAAGGGATGCCTTATTATTTATCAAAGGAATTATCTGTGGGCATATTATCAAATTCCCTGCGTAATAGTAGTGACTATTTTTGCTTGCGAAATAGTTTGTACTATGATTCATAGATCTTCACGTGCTACGAAACTCTAAACTTAGCGCTAGTTATCTAGTTCTAAGAAATACTGACGAACTGTCGAATTATAAATTAACACGAGTGACTTGAGTGTTTTGCATATGAATAGTGTTTTCCTTCTGATAGTAGTAACCCCCGACATATTTTACATAATAACAGGAATATTAATGTAAATATATTCCTGCGTCAATTACTGCGAAGTAGTTGTAATACTTCCTTATTATTGCTCGAGTTTTCAATATAACTTCGAGGTTACCTACTACAGTTCTGCCTTCGAGTCAGTACCTTCTGATGCTAAAGAAGTTTTACAAATTCACAAGTTCCGAGATGGCGGCACTGATTTGGGACCATACCTACTTCTACTATAGAGCCAAGTGATTGTACTGTTAGAATTACTGTACTAGTTACGGTAGAGCGTTTTTTGCAACAGGTTATTGGCATGGCCATCAGCGGTAGAAGAAATATTCTGTCTTTTGAATGAGGTATTGGAGAATAAAATAGAAGGTTTGAAATTATAAAATACTTTTTATTATATAGTTTTTCTTACTTTTCTTATTATAAACATTTATAAGTATACTAGTATCCTTATATAAGTCTTAAGTGCTATGTCTTTACATTCGATGTGTACTTACTTAATCTTACAGGAAATATATTTACATTTTACTGTAATAATTTACTAATCTTTCATAAATAATTTATTAACTAAAACATATAGACTTTGTTTTGAGGTATAAGGTTGTTAATACTGCTTATTATAGTTTTTTGTACTATCATAAATATTTTAAGTATACTAGAATTCTTATATAAGTCTTAATAGCTATGGCCGCAGGAACTTATACCTTTATGAATATCAACCTTGAAATTAATATGTTTACAATTATTTACAAAATAAAATACTAGAAGATTAATAAACAATATTTACATCAATTATTCTACAACAAGTGACTAGTTATCAATAAATAATTTAAAATCTAAAACTAATAGGCAGACTATAGTGGAGACGCTGCTGGACTCTTCTGTTTGTTCCTGTAACAAGAAAAAAATCCGTGAGCACAAAATATCATTTTTTGTCATACTAGCTCCAGAAGTTCAACTTTTGAGCACTGTGAGGCGGCCGTGAGGTTAGTCTTTTCGAGAGACTCTACTATACCGTCTTTCTTTTGAGGCCTAGGCCGTAAAGTTTACCTCCCCCCTTTCTTTTACGGACTCTTCGAGTATACCCGGATGAAAATGAAAGAGATTGTAAAAAAAAAAGTCACATTCTAGTGTACCGACCGATGATTTTTAGTAAATAGTTACTATTGAGTGGCGCTAATTATTTCTCAGCTGACAGTTACTTGCGATGAAGACCTAAGCATTTTAATATTTTCTCATTTGCCTACAAGTCCTCAAAAGCTGAACTTCTGGAGCTATAATGACAAAAAATATTGTTTGTCATATGGCTGTCGTGTGGCAATTTTAACAACGACTCTTTTTCGATATTCGCTTTAAAGTTTGTGACGCGAATATTCAAACACGGGCGTAAATTTCGCCTCGGACTGAAAAAATACGCCCGCGTTCGAATATTCCCGCCACAAACCTTAAGCTCATATCGCAAACCGTCGTTGTTATAAAACCGCCACTTCACGGCCTAATGACAAAAATATCTATTTCAAGTATTTTGTAATGAGTGAAGTTTGACATATACCTTCTGAAATTCTCGCCATCTTCGATGGTCTCTGGCAGTTTACAATTCATAGTCTCGGGTAACCAGATGCAAAGAATCGCCCCCAGGATTGGTCCCATCCCGAAAACGACTGGAATCACCCAATACGCAAGATCATCAACCTGAAAACAAACGAACAGTTAGTATTATTGACAATCACAGCAGTAGTTTAAATAATAGTAAAAAAATATGTCTTACGTAGTCAATCAAGAAAGGAGCGAAAATGCTTCCGGTCTTCGAAGCGACGCTGCAGACGGCGAACCCAATGTTCCTGACAACAGTCGGAAACAGCTCTCCCGTGTACAGGTAAATTGTCGGGAAGCTGATTGTCATGCACGTCAGGGCCACAGTCACCAGGACCAACTTCATCGTGTCGTTGGTGTAAAAGGGGATGATCAGCAGTAAACTAATTCCCGCCAACACGTTTGCCACGACCAAAATTTTCAGTCGGGACACTCTTGATATCAGGAAGAAGACGATGAGCAGTCCAGGAAGTTGGAAAGCAGCTGAAAGAAAAAACACAGTATTAATATAGAGAACAAGGGGATTGTTTAGATTGATCAGTAAGTATTAGACTGTACCTGATATGGCGAGGTCGCTCAAAACATTGTCGCTCATGTGTCCAAGGTAGTGTTCAATCCCAAAGAAGACCATACCACATTTTAACCAATTGAACACGATGCAAATAGTTTTTAGCCTCATATTTGGAGTCCTTACTAAATCTAGGACTCCATAGCTTCTTTCTTCACTTTCCGCTGTAATGTGTTTAGTAGCTGATGGCAACAACTTCTCATGGTGTTCAATAGCGGTTGTTACTTTTGTCTCAGAAATTCCGTTGGTTTTAGCAGCCTTTAGCAGAATTTCGCGAGCCTCTTTAACTCTACCAACTGCCAACAACCAACGGGGAGACTCAGGGATCAGCCTGCAGAAGAAAATTGTATTAGTCCGAGATTCGCTTGTAAAATTATCAATAATCAATGAAGTGATGAATTACCAGTAGTAGGATAGAAGCGCGAAGGAGGGAACGGAAATCATCAGCCAGTACCCGTCCCATGTTCTAGTCAAGTACGAGAACAGCGGAACGGTCAAAATTCCCAGTACAAACGGCACGTGGTACAGCGTCAGGATATTTGACCGCACTTGTGTTCCGACGATCTCCATGACTGAAATTGGAATTCATTGTTAATAACCAGAGTAATTTATTGCAACATTTATTTTTATTCAGGATGTGCTTACCGATTACAAAGCTGATCAGCATAGTTCCACCAGTTGCGATGGCAGAGAGGCTTTTGAACATTAAGAACAGCGGGAACGTGGGCATGAATGCTGTGATGAGCAACAAGATCGCTTGCAGGACCACAGCAATCATCAGCGGCTTCTTCCTACCGATTCTGAAACATCACAAATCATTAGAACTCTGTACTGCTCAGTCTGCTTAGTTCATTCTCTTCTGCCAACATCAGTACTGCTCTCACCTGTCAGCAAGAATTCCAAAGCCGAAGTTTCCTAGCAGAATGCCCAATTGAGTCAGCGGCTGCACCAGCGACAAAAGATGTTTCCGGCTGCATACCAAATCCCACTGGAAAAGAGAAATAATAGTTAGATTGAGCAGAAATAAACAATTCAAAAGACAAGCAGTCGAAGGCTTACCTCACTCACGATCGTCGATTTGAAAGCTTTTTCATCGAACATAAAGAGAGTGCAGTCAATTGTCGACATGTTCTTTACTAAAACACGACAAGTTCCTTCGCGGGAAATGGTTCGGTTGTAGGGCAGAGGCCACACGCACTCAAAACTGTGTGATGGTGCAATCACTGCAATGGCAAGTTGGTTCCAAGCAGCCGGAAAATTGATAAGGGAAACAACAACTGTGATGATTATTTGCCATTTCCCCATTACGCCCATGGCATCCTGCACGGGATCTTGAGTTGGTACATCTAAAAAATTATAAATAATTAATCATTACATTCTATAAAGAGACAAAATATAAACAATTGTGAAAAAAATAAAATAACAAAATTTCTTTTTATAAATTTGACGTGATCCAGATTCGAACTCAGAACTTCGCGGTTTATAGTTACGAGCGCAGTCGACTGCTCTAGCGGTTTAAAATAAAACTCTATTGCATGCCTTAAGCGTGAGCGTAGGTATGTTCTACTATCGCCTAAAAATCAGAATCCCGTGTTTCGGCACATTAATTTATATCTGACAGACACAATATACATATAAATGCAACAAAAAATACATTGTCAGGTACAGAAATAATTACTGATCTATTAAAAATTTTTTTTTAATTGTTTTTAATCACTATTTTTATATAATAAACGTTTTTAAGTACTCGTAGTCATGAAAATCAAAAATATAGCCGTTGTAAACACTATAACTTTAATAAAAAATTATTTTTTCACTTTTTTTTTTTTTAATTGATTCATTATATTATATTTGCGAACACAAGGAATCCGAAACCGTTGCTTGAAATTGTTTTGTTTAATTACAATAAATTCATTTCGGTTGGTCTCTCGAGAGATTTTGCTGTCTTTTAGCTGTCTTGTATCATATTTTTTTTTTAAATACAGCTGGAAATAGCTTAAACTATTGTACATACTATATTATAATATCGAATGTCGGTAATGTAGCTATGATATTATAGCATGCCTTAAGCGCTAGCGTAGCTTTTTTTTCGATCCACGCGGAAAAATTCAAATCAACTTGAGTTAAATGATACTTTTTTTTTTTTTTTTTTTTTTTTGCAATATATAAACAAATATTTAGTGTAATTTTTAGGACGTAAAAATTTTGTCTTAAACATGTGGGTGAATAAAATTAATAACAAAACTCCATTGTTTTTTATTCGGAAATCATTTAAAATTTTTAAAACTTGCAAATATTGTAGACAAATTTTGTTCTTGTTCCTTTGCTTGAATTTATTTTCTTTTTAATTAATAACTTCACGTATTTTTTTTTTCAATTCGAAAATGTATTATAAGTCTATCTAAAAATCAAAAATATTAAAAGGACTTTTTTTTTGTGCTATGAAAAACTTTTATTTAAATAATATAAGAATAACACGAACGCTTAAGGCATGCTTATTTGATTTTACCAAACTTTACTCCTTTTTTAATTTTTTTTTGTTATATTCTAGAGACTGAGGACTAGTGCGATTAATAAATAAAATAAAAAATACTTACCAGGTTGGAAAATGTCTCCCATTGTCACAAAATCTTTAACGTTTATACCAGAAATTTTAAAACACGATTTAACTTTATTACTTTCACAGCTGAGGAATGGTACAGCAGACTCATTCCTCTTCAAATTCCGCGCGGAAACTAAAGCGGTTTCACCTTGCCGCGCGTATATAAATAAGGCGGACCTACTATGTGATTGACGTAGACGAGCCTTAAGGTCAAGTTTAACTCTAATCAATTGAACTCTTACGATTGTTATCAAATAACAATAGACCGAGTAAGGAAAATTGAGGAAAATTGAATAAGAAATTATTAGTAAGAGGAAAAATGATGGAAAAACTCAAGCGTCGATCAATAATCGAAAGAGTGGGAGTTTAGCTTGGCGCGACTGTGTTGATTAATCCTTCTCACGTAGCCACGAGGTGTCAATTTCCTGTAGGTAATTGATTTTCCTTGTAATCCGCTGATGTAATAGTCTTTAAATAGTTAAAGGATGTCATAATGTTCTCTGCGTGGGATATCTTTAGAATTTAAACCGTTTAAGTGGCCGTTTTATAAATGAAATTTAAATAATCTTTATAATAATATTTGAAGTTGGAGTTGTATTTAAAGTAGTTTTTGGGGTATTATTTATTTTATATTCAAATTATAATTTATTGTTAAGTATAAAAATGTTTTGAAGGCAAATTTATTGTTTGGGAATATAAAAGTAGTCGGGGGGTTTTGGACCGGAGTACAGTTTAGCTTTGAGTTGACTTAATTTGATTTCTTCGGTCCTTTTTACAGCTTCATTGATCTTCTCTTGAGCACTTTTTATTTCTTTCACCATTTGGGACCTTTGGAACAAAGAAAAGTAGGTTAGAATTTAAGGTTAAGGCATAGGGTCAAAGTCAATTTCTTGTATAGTTATTAAACACAGGATAATACAATAGCCCTTAAAATTATAATTCGATCGTCCCAAATAATCCCAGGATATATTCTAGACAAAATGTTAATAATTGTCAATTTATTGTATAGGATATCTGTAGTTATGATGTTAGTTTCTCAGTTATAAAATCAACAAAGTAACTGTAAGAAACTGACAAACAAAACTGACAGTCTTTTAATCCATTTGTTATAAGTTTAACAAACAAAATAATTAACAAATGTTGTTAAGGCGGCCGTGTAATTATTTTAGTCTAACGGTTTAAACGTTTTACAATTAATATTTTAGTTACGAGTATCGGTATATAAAACGTATAGATATTTATATGTCTACTGTATAGGTTATGTCTCCTAGGGTACAGCCTTAAGTAAAAATGATACATCACTTAACTTCAAGCTCGTATAGTTTTATGTTAAAGCTATAACCTATTACTTTTTGACAATATTGTATTCCAACAAAAAATTACTTACCCTTAATTGCTTTTATTTGCTCATGAATTGGACTCGTGGCCACATGGAGGCTAGATAAGACTTAATGTCACTATCATATGACTCGTCGATTGATAACTGCATCCTGTTAAAATTTAAGGTTACGTCTAGTTCAAATTGAAAAAATCAAAATATAAAATCCAATACTTTCCTTTAAAATTATTTATAATTGATGAGTCATTCATTTAGTTAATGAAAAAAACCATTAAAATATTAAATGTATTGGGCACGTAAAATCATACCGTTGCACACGTGTTACATCTGCTGCGCAAATGGACTTTGTTTGATAAAGCAATGCACTGAAATTCAGCGTAAAGTTTTGAAAAAATAATTTGAAGTCTCCTTTTTTACTAAACATTGTGAATGGAGATAAAGATTGCGAGTAATTACGCAATTATTTATGAATAAAAAGGTTATCGCGTGTACCCTGCACCGGATTTTAATTGTATGACAAAACAATCTGTTTTCAGAATGACTTGTTTTGCGTAAATTAAGATAATATTTGAACATTTAATGGGTTGTTATTATGTAAATTGCTTGTTTACTTGCAGGCGTAAGTTTAAAGCCGGGTTATCGCAAGCACAAAAAAAGATTAAATATAATTTGGATTTGTTGACATATTTCTGTTTCGAAAGTTTCCCTTGTTAGTGCAATTAGGAAGTGAGGTACAGCGAGCAATCGAGCTGGGATCTAGGAATTGAAACAAGATGCCAGGTCAGTTGCTAGCTGAAGGTTTCGTCAGGTAACCAGGTTGGTAGTTCATGCTTACAGGGAAGGCTAGCTGATAAATTCCACGTGGATAGGTAACTGTGATAACTAAACATGGGGTTTTACTGTTATTGCCGCAAGCAAGCTGTCAGGAGAGCTTGCCTGGCTAGCGATCCAAGTTTGGTTATGGCCGGAACATCCTGACTGTACCATCTTATGACCTACCGTCACGAGGACCACAAGTTGGACATGCGTCAGGGCGCTCCCGTATTTGGGACAGGTCTTCCCCATCCCTTTGTGCCTCGGCACAGAATACACACTGTTTAGGAGGTGTAGCGACCTGGTCTGTCGTGGCAGCGGCATTTCTTAATCAAGGTAGGTACACATTAGCTGTAGGGAACTAGGACACAACTGAGCTTTAGGTACGCACCACACCATCACACACCACACCTAATTGGGTTCATCTCGAAGGCACGGCTGATCTAGTACTCTTTGGGGAAAGGCATTCAAAGTCGCCACGAGGTGTAACCTTTTGTTTGAAACAGAGATATCAAAATAAATTAGCTCTTGTTATAATTAGCTATCTCGTTAGGATAGGGTAAAACTAGGGTTGAGGTTAGGGGTAATGCAAAGTGTAGGAAAACTAGTAATTTAATCTATTTCTAGGGGATAGTGAATTTAGGTCACGGAATAAAACTTTAGTTGATAAGAATTGCGCGGCGTATTAGTGGATAGATAATAATAAACCCAAATCTGTTTGAAATGGTTTATCCAATGTTCCAGGTACGTTACAGTGTTGCGTATTTTAAAAACGAAGGTAGGTAGGTTAATTTTTTACGTACGTTCGCGGTTCTAAGTTACTCGTAGTACATAGTTTGTATGACTCGCGTGCCAAATTAGTTGATTTGCGACTTCCGGCAGACTAATCAGGTATAATGTTGAAAGGCTTTTACATCTCAGCTGAGGACACGTGGGCAGTCAAGACTTAAAATTATGTATGGGTGTGAGACCTACTTAATTTGCCACATTTTCTTTATGCACGAACTATCTTTACAGAATCTGCCACGCAGCACTATTTATTTATAAGTTTTGGGGTTCCGTGGAAACGGGGTCAACATAATTAAGCAAGTTTCACTCGTAATGGTACAGCACTAAGCTGTAGGGTAGTTATGTCTCATTTGATAACTGCTTTCACAGTAAGTGCCACGCAGCACTATTTAATTATAAGTTTTAGGGTTTCGTGGAAACGAGGTCAACCCAATTCACCAAATTTCACTCGGAATAGTACAGCGCTATGCTGGTAGGGGAGCCTATTTCATTCCTGAGATGACTGCTTACCAAGCTCCACGCAATATGGGCTAGTAATGTGATTTAGTGGTTCATAGATATGAACAGTTCCTAATTTTACCAAATTTCAGCTAAATCTGCCCACACGTTCGTAGAATAAATGTAATGGACTAACAACCAAACTATAGGTGTTTGCACTTCTCCTATTATGATAATGGTGTGATTGTAGGCAGGTGGATTCAATTTGTAGCTTACCACGAGCCTGCATTGGCAGAATTTCAGCTAAATTTGCTACACATTCATAGAATAAATGTAATGGACTAACAAACAAACTTTAGGCTTTCGCGCTTCACCTATTTTGATACTGGTGTGATTATAGACAGGTTGATGCTATTTGCAGCTTACCACAAGCATACCACGGCAGAATTTCACTCAAATCGGACCAAGCGTTTAGGAACGTCTTGGGCAATGAAACAAATAGTTTAGGCGTTCGCGCTTTACTACTAGTGTGATTATAGTAAGACCGATGTTGTTGGTAGGCCGACCCATCCGGGCGGTAACCCTAGCTAGGGTCAGTTAATTTGTGTTAAGTTTAAATACTAAATCTATTCTATGGTTGATGATAAGTACGGACGGACGTTCACGATGCCTACATTCTGCCGGTTCCTGGCGCGACCTAATCTAATGTATGCTACTAGTGGTGGCTAGTTCTGCTGGGGAGGAGCGGCGTAGACTTCGACTAACATATTTTGCCTTATACGTCATTTCGCGCCGGCTTATTTGTGATGCTGCGACTATGATTCGCGTGGGTGTCACAATGGTTTGCGATCTGCGTTGGTTCGTTGTTCATTGTGCTTAGCAAACCTACTGAACTGTCAGTACTTTCATCGCTATCCGGGGTTTACTACGTCTAAAGACAGACCTTTAACACGATTTATTATTTGGAGCCGGTGGCATTGGGGATATTTATTTATTTATTTTATTTTACCTTATTTGGAAAACAAACAGTATTTTATGACTATTCAAAAAAGCTAATTAACAAACTAAGTACTATTTATATGTTTTCACATGTACAAATCTACACGCTAGCTAAACTTAAAAAATAATAATAATAACAAAAATAAGTAGAAATAAACTTAAACAAAATATAAGAGGGTGTTAAAAAAAATTAAAAAATTGTGTCCATTTCGTTTTAACTATATTGACCGCAGGTATTTATCTGTCATTAAGTGCAGCAACTGTATAGCACAGTTCCAGGTCTAAGAACCATCTTAGTAGATTACCTACTTCCTTCATTATCCGTCATAGCTCTGCTTTTAGTTTTGTGCAACGTACAAGGTGGAATACCTACTTTGTTTTAGTACCTATTGCTAACATGGATTGTCGATCTATCGCTGTTTGAAGGTATTAAACCTACCTGAGGAAGAGAGATGGAGGGATGATGGCTGTAATGACTCGGCTATAGTCTACACTACACCCGTTTGTTCAGACGCCTCACAAGCGTTCTGAAAACACTAGTTTTGGGATTTTCGGCGGTACACGGCTTAGTAAACTATACAATTTTGTGTAGCCTAACCAAATTACACTTGCAGGGGGTAGACACCGGAGTATCTTAGAGGTTACAGGTTATAGTATCCAGCGTGGCTCAACCTTGCTTTAAATACTTGTTTTGAGCTAAAATCGCTCGTTCAATTATCTTGCATTAGCTTCATATTTTCAATCACTAAAATAATGTAGTACTAGCGTCAGTTATGTATTACATTATTCCGAGCACTGGGGGCTGGCTACCCTCCCAAATTTTGGCGGGGCCCCAAAATAGGGACCAATCTCAGTAGGGAAACTAGGGTTCCGCGCGAAATACCTCAATATTCTAAGTTAGACTACATCGTTCTTTTAAACCCAACAAATAAAAATTAAGCTCTTCATAACAAGTTGTCATTCACCTTCTAAAAGATTCTGAGTTACTACGAACACAAATTAGTGATCTCTAGACAAGCTGGTCAAACGTTATATTTTCAATGCAATAAAATTTAGGTATAGTTTGTATCATTTACATATTTCTTGTAAGTAAATGTATGTTTGTACGTACGTAAGCATATTTATAGGTAGGTTAGGTATAGGTCGGTTACATTGAATTAGTATTGGCTCAATTGTTAGTGAGCCATACTTTACAATTCGTGTGCTTATATTATCATACCCTGTACTATTTGTATTTTTTTAAATTTCTAATAATTTGATGGATTTTTTCAGGACAGGTTGGTTCCACGAATAGCGAGTTAGTTTTGCAAAATAATTCGGTTATATTACTCATTGAACCTCAGATATCGATTTTGGAAGTAAACGGTCCAGTAATTAAAAAAAAATGTGTATGTCAGCTCCGACGCATGACAAGAGTTTACTCCATACTAACGATTATAAATGTGCTGGGGGATGATGGCCAATTTTTTCATTTATGACAACGGATTTTTGATTAGGGACCTCAGATATCGACTTTGGAAGCAATCGGTCCAGTAACTAAAAAGTTCAAAATGGCGTCCACTTTTTTTAAAATTATAATAACGGATTCATGATAAGGGACCTCAGATATCGATTTTCGAAGCAATCGGTACAGTAATTAAAAAAAAAGATGTGTGTCAGCTCCGACGCACGACTGGTATTTACTCCTTACTAACGAATATAAATGTGTTGGGGGATGATGGCAATTTTTTTCATTTATGACAACGGATTTTTGATTAGGGACCTCAGATATCGACTTTGGAAGCAATCGGTCCAGTAACTAAAAAGTTCAAAATGGCGTCCACTTTTTTTAAAATTATAACAACGGATTTTTGATAAGGGACCTCAGATATCGACTTTGGAAGAAATCGGTCCCGTAACTAAAAAGTTAAAAATGGCGGCCATTTTTTTAAATTATAACAACGAATTCGTGATAAGAGACCTCAAGGACCCTCAGATATCGATTTTGGAAGCAATCGGTCCAGTAACAAAAAAAAAACAAAATGGCGGCCCTTTTTTAAATTCTGACAACGGATTTATTATAAAGTTTTCAGTGACCCTCATATATTGATTTTGGAAGCTCTGAAAAGTCCTGGCGCGCCTGAGATTCTAGAAATGAGGTTTTTTTTATAGGGTCTAGGTAATTTAGATTTATAAGTGATAGGTAAATAAGTTTACCTTATGTTATACTTGTTGGAAAAGAAAATAATCTTAGTTCGTTTCACTTTCCTAGCGCCTAACGCCATTTAGCTATTATGCAGTGTAACTCTCTAGTGATACTCTTTGGGCTCTCTGGTGCATTTTATTCGCACGCGTATTGTTATTTGTACGTTTCTAGACCAGTCCGTTGCCGCTGTTGTTGCGTGCGGACGTGTTCGGGTGACTCATTTTGTTGACTACAAATATGTCGTCAAAATTGGTTAAATGTAGTAATTGTAATATAGTGATAAATGAGGCGCTTACATTTATACAGAATAAAGTGGATGTTATGACTATGAATAATGTGGATGAAGAAAGTATTATTCGGTTATGTGCAACTGCTTTCTCCGCTGAGGAAATAGTGGCGGCCAAAAATTTACTCCATGTGTCAGTGCAATCCAAAAATGTGCAAAAGAAAATCACTCGGAAGGGAAAAGAAGAAGGGAAAGTACAGAGAGACCTAGAGGACATAATTTCCTTCCTGAAATGCACAGATCCTGAGTTTGGTACCGCTGTTTGTGGCCCGCGATATTAAAAAATTACCACTGGTCACTTTCGATCACCTGGATGCGACGAGACTACGAAAAGACATGATTTCTATGAAAAATGAACTGCAGATGATACAGGATAACTATGCGACTGTTGAACAAATTGATGAAATCAAGAAGGACATTTTTAACCTGAAACAGGCTTCTATTGTTAACAATTTTGAATACTCAACTGATTTTGTTGACGAAAAACGAAGAACACGTAAATTAATGCAATCTAAAAGTTATGAATATGATAGTGGACCAATCGGTATGTTAAATATATCGCAAAATAAGTCACTGAACTCTGAGTACAACAAAACCTTATAAAGGTCACCATGTGATGCACGACAATCGATTGTGTCGCTGTCTCCATCTAACAAAAAGCGCTCCGATGGTACCAGCCTCCCGCAGTCGTCTTCACCGGTATCGCCTAGCAAAACTGGTTCGGCAAGTCAAGAGCACGTGGAGGCCGGCACCGCGGTTTCGTCAATGTCCGGTGCCACTGCGTTTGTGCAAAGCGCCTCACGAACTGCGGAATCTTAGTCAGCGCCGGCGCGTGTAAGTAACAATACGGATCATATGAGCGGTAAAAAACGCCTGTACTCTGATAAGGCCTCGGGAAGGTGGCGAGTTTATCGATAGAAAGGATGATAAATAGATAAAGTGGCAAAAGAAAAGATTGAGAAATAGATTTGTGGGCACTACAGGCCAGGCAAAAGATCCGTCTGGGAAATTTAAAGCGGCCGATATAAAAATCCCCTTGTTTATAAATAACATAGATAAGGGGGTATGTGCGAGGGATATTTCAGAATACATAATGGAAAAGACTCGGGTAGCAGTTAATCTATTTGAAATTAAAATAAAACGGCAAAAATATTACAGTGCCTATAAAATATTTGTCCCCCAGAAAAAGATTTCTTTATTTTTGGATGAAAATCTGTGACCGGAAGGAATCACCTTCAGGCATTTCGTAACTTTCAGGGATAGGTTTATAGAAAAATCCAACTAAGTAAACTGATAATAAGTACCAAGTTGTTTTCTGTTTAACAATCTAAATTACGGATGAATAAGCACTAACGAATTTTATCAGTTTTAACTGCAAGTCCGTAACTAGATCGATCAAAGACATGAGAGCTCTGTAAAACGGCACATGTTATTGCGCTACAGGAAACGTGGCTCCTGCCACACGATATTTCCTACATTGGAACCATTGACGAGGCGTTTGATTACACCAGCAAGTCAGCTGTTGACACCTCGGCTGGCATTCTTCGAGGGCAGCCGTACGGTGGTGTTGCCATAATGTGGAGAAAAGGAGTTTTTACGTCCGTAATAGGGGTGCCGTGTAGTAGTGTGAAGCTAGCACCCGTTAATGTACGCGTGAGTGAGAGAAGTTTATTAGTGTTCTCGGTCTACATACCTACCGACATTACTGTTAATTTAAATGAATTCACAGATGTACTTAGTGAAATCCACGCTATAATACACAGTAGTGAGATGGAGTCAGTGCTAGTTCTTGGATATTTTAACGCTCATCCAAATGAACTTTTCTATAAGGAACTGATAAGTTTTTGTGACGAGCAAAGCTGGCTCTGTGCTAATGTGATCCAACTGGGTTTAAAATCGGAGTCTTATTCGTTTGTAAATGAGAGTAATAACAGTAAAAGATGGTTGGTCACTGCCTCGCAACGGAGGCAGCTTGGAATTGTCTAACTGATGTCAAAATACTGTACGATGTGTACTGGTCGGACCACATTCCGCTGGAGGTTCGATGTGATCTCGGTAAGTTATCTTTCAAGCATATTTCTTGCGAGAAGTGCCCTAATATGGTAAGGTGGGGAATAAGAGATAGTGACCAGATTAAAAAGTATAGTGAGGAATGCTGGAACAAGTTGAGAGACATCGACTTTCCTGCGGAATTCAGGTCATGCAGCGACACTACTTGTAGAATATCTAAATATATATAACTCAAAGGTGACTGACTGACTGAGTGACATAGTGATCTATCAACGCACAGCCCAAACCACTGGACGGATCGGGCTGAAATTTGGCATGCAGGTAGATATTATGACGTAGGCATCCGCTAAAAAAGGATTTTGGGAAATTCCTACGGGAACTGCAAAAATCGGGATCTGCGCGGGCGAAGCTGCGGGCATCCACTAGTTAGAGAATAAGGTTTTAATTGATAATCTCTATAATAAAATTATAAATGCGTTTAGGAGGGCTGCAGAGATTAGTTACGATTTTAAACATCGCAATAAAACGTAAACAAATTATGGGATGGAATAAGTTTGTAAAAGAGGCTCACGGGGACGCGAGACTCGGTTTCCAGATGTGGGTTCTATACAGGAAACCATTTGAGGGAATAATATTTTAAAGGATGCCTGAATCCAGAAGGGTTTTTAAAACAAAACTTAAGTGGTGCCAGGACAATGAAACTCAAATAAAAATGAACATTTTAGCTGAAATCACAAAAATAAGGATTTTTAAAGTTTTTGGAAACAAACTAAAATAATGGAGACTGGAACTT
Organism: Coleophora flavipennella; assembly: GCA_947284805.1. Taxonomy (NCBI): domain Eukaryota; kingdom Metazoa; phylum Arthropoda; class Insecta; order Lepidoptera; family Coleophoridae; genus Coleophora; species Coleophora flavipennella. The sequence continues at coordinate 5,438,199 of OX369309.1, read as the reverse complement.
GTGTACCCGTGAGCGTCGAGGACCTGTGCGAACCAAGTCAGATAGCAGAAATGTTTAAAAACCATTTTAAAATCAAATCTGATATTACCCTGAACGTGCAGGAGGTGCTCGATGCTGAGAACTCTTCAGGTGTAGACTATAAAAATTCACATGTAAGGAGGTCACAAATACAATAAGATCAATGACGCGTGGTAAGTCACCCGGCCACGATGACCTCAGCATTGATCACTTGCAGTAAGCAGGCGCCCATCTACCTCGGGTGCTAACTTTGTTAGTTAACTTTTGTATAGGTTATGGATACCTTCCGCGGGCGCTTATGCGGACGGTTGTCGTGCCAATCGTTAAGAATAAAACAGGTGATGCCTCCGACAAGAACAATTATAGGCCGATCTCCTTGGCGACAGCTCCTGAAGTTGTGTGAACATTTTTCTCTGGCTCATGGCCTCAGGTACAATACAAAGAAAAGTGAACTTATCATATTTAAAGCAGGCAATAAGTGGCCAAAAGCTGTACCACCAGTCTATCTTGAAGGAAATGCACTAAGTAGAGTCACATATTTTAAGTACCTGGGGCACTGGGTCACTGAGGATCTATCTGATGATATAGATATGGAGAGGGAGCGTAGGGCATTGGCCATGAGGTGCAATATGCTGGCTCGCAGGTTCGCACGCTGCTTTAGAGAAGTAAAGTTAACCTTGTTTAAGGCGTTCTGCCAAAAATTTTACATCTGTAGCCTGTGGGTCAGATATACCCTCAAGACCTTTTAATGCCCTTCGCATCCAATATAATAATGGGTTTAGGATGCTGATTTGTTTTGATGGGTTTGCCTCATTTCTGCAGCGCATCAGAAATGTTTGCAGAGGCACGCACTGACTCTTATCAGAGTATTGTGCGTAAGAGAGTCGCCTCGCTGATGCGTCGCGTGTGGGACAGCCCCAGCGGCCTCCTAAACACCATACTGGAGCGGGTGGACTGCCCGATTGTGCGGCACTGGAACTATGTTCACATTGAGTCCAGGGTCGCCATGTACGGTAAATTTGATTTTCATTGTGTTTTTAATTATATGTTATTGTTTACTAACATAGTATAAGTTGTACTAACAAATTATGGGCATAGCCTCAATTACAGATAAGATAAAGATAAATACTCTTTATTGTACACACAAGTTAATACAATTATAAAAACTTAAAAATTTTAACTTAAAAAAAATATAAAAAAACAAACTTATTTTAAAAAAGGGAACTATAGCGGTACAATTTGGACGGTCTTATCGCTCAAAGCAATTTCTTCCAGACAACCCGGTGTTTGGAGACAAAGGCATAAAATCAAGTAGTGCACGAGTATTTAACTAAAAACAATACTTTGAAATTAGAGTTCAACAAGTTGAAACTGTTACATTTGTAAAGTTGCAATACTTATAACTAAGACGATACTTTATAATAAATAATAATAAAACATATATAGATAACCATATATACACGTAATATAAATAAAATGATATATTATAAATACATACATATTACCAAAGTAGTAGTTACTGCTGTACGTCACAAAAAGTCTGTCAGAGCACGAGAAAAAGTGCTTTAACTAGTTTTTTAAAAGAATGTAGGGATTAAGCATGTCGAATGGGAACGGGAAGATAATTCCAAAGGCGAATCGCTTGAATGGTAAAGGAGTGGTCATAGAAATTGGTAGAGTGAGGAGGCATATAGAGGCGAAGGTTAACAGAGGAGCGAAGAGGATTACTGTGAGTGGACGAAAGAAAATTAAATCGTTCTTTAAGGTACATAGGAGATTTTGGAAGAAATGGTACAGAATAAAGCTGTGAGAGGATATGGAGGTTACGTCTGTGACTAATTGGGAGCCACTTCAAGTTATTGCGATAAGCGGACACATGATCGTATTTACGAAGGCTAAAAATGAATCTTATATCAAGGTAAAATAATAATAAATAACCGTTATTTAGCCGTTGTAACGTACCTAATTTATAGCAGGTTATCATGCATCGGAAACGAAGACCAAAACTGGTTTGTCCAGTCCAGGCCTTCTAATAAATATGGCGGCAAGTGATAATAAAATCATTGTGCAAACGCAGTTCAGCGTGAAAGTTCTTCTCAAAACGTTTTAAAAAGGACTTGTCTATTTCCCATAGCCAGTGAATAGTTTAAATTATTATCAGAGTGATTAATATTGTAAAATCTGTGTAAATTGAGTTGATTAAAACTGTTTTGCAAAAGAAAGTGCTAGTGTTTGTTGTTGTCTGAGGGACCTAGTCGTTGAGAACCATGTCAAGCATGACTGAGGACGAGCCAGACGAGACAACTACGCCCCCAGCTGCTTACGATCCGTCATATATATCATTGCGTTCGTTATTAAATTTTATAACCAATCGATGTAATATGATTGAAAATAAACACTTACCTGATGTTTATTTATTCTAGTTTTCTTTGAACATCCTAAAATTTCTCGTACACCGTTACATTTTTTTGAAAATAAAACCTACTAAACATTGGAACTCACTATATTTTACACTAATATGGCTTAGTACAGTTTCTTATGTTTTCATTTAATTCACTTCTTTCTTTGAAATACATTATTTATTTCACAAATAAATATTTTCCACATGTAAACAAAACACGGCGCCATGAAACAATGAACAGAAAAATGGCCATGAGGTGAAACTCAATTACGTTTTCATTTTTTTACTAGCTCGTAATCAAAGTCTTGTTATGTGTTATTTTCGTGCACCTAAGAATAATTAAACTATGTATTGCTAAATATAAGTTTATTTTTAAATAGCTAAATAACATAATATCTTCCTATAGCTTATGTTTATATAACCAATGCAAATCTAATTCTAAATATTATAACTAAAGAAGGGCGCCAGGAGAATTTTTGTAATTGACTGGAATTCTGCCGAAACCATATGCCACCGGCTAGTTAGTCAGGGGCTCAATTTGATTTAAGTAGGTATGTTTGTGTGAAAACATCAATTTCTCTCTGGATAAAAAGGGCGTGACGGTAGGCTAGAACAAGAATATTCGTCTAAAGTTGATTTAAACGTCTAGTTAAGTTGGGGACATTTAGATATAGCTAAGTTATTATTCTAGCTCTTACCCCCTTCCAGAACACTTCACTAATTAATAATTTTACAGAATAATTTAGATTTCATGATATCTTTTATAACATAATGACACAATGTCGGTATTTCGATAATTACTTATTAGTGGTAGCAACCGCTCGCTATTACACGAATCCGCAGAATGCGCAAAGATTTAAAAGTGTTCTACTTAAGTACATATTGTCACAATGGATAACCATTCAAAAGAATTCTAAAAAACTTCAGGCCTCCGCCGCGATTCGAACTCAAGAAGCCCGGATTGAAAGTCGAGATCATAACCAACTGCGCTAGCTAAGTTCTTGCGGGATCCGTTATAATAACGCTATCCATTACTAAAGAGATTGCGGTAAGAATACATTACGTAAGTACTTATACACATAACAAATTCTTCCAACCTCACGAAAAAAAAACATTTTTTTTCATTTTTTTTTTATTATTTTATTCTTTTTGTGAGGAAAATAAAGTAAATGAACTATTTACAAATGGCAAATTTTTAAATCTTTGGAATGCCAAATACCGATGTCTTTTCCAAAGGCATTATTTAAACGGAAAACATTCATTGATATTATTTCTTTAATTATAGCCTTTTCAAATTTAGGTGCAAACTTAGCCATAAATTTATTACTTGCTTTAGATAGAAACTTAGTTCGTTTTCAAACAACATCACCAACTTTGAAATAGGAAGGACTTCGTTTACGGTTATAGTGTTGTGATGATTTTAAATGGGATGCAGATAGTTTCGATTGCACTGATTGGTATACAAAATCTCTCAATTTTAAGTTGTTCAAAAATTTTTCTTTGTTGAACAGTAAATCATTTTCACAAACTATTGTACTCTTATTGTCGTTATTAGAAGCCCTAGGTAAGGAAGTTTCTCTCCCAAAAAACAGATAAGAAGGTGTGAAGCCTGTAGTTTCATGGATGGATGTTCTAATCGCATGACCTATCTCATTTAGATGTAAATCCCATTCATTATGTTTCTTCGAATTTATGGATGATGAAATCGTAGTGCCAATGACTCTGTTTACTCTCTCGGTTGGATTGCTTTGAGGATGATAATTAGGTGTGAACCAGATTGCACTGTTATACTTATTTACAAGTTCCTTGAAAAGGATTGAATCAAACTGTCTTCCATTGTCGCAAATTATGGCCTTGGGCACACCATATAGTAGAAATTGAGACTCTAAGATTTCACAAATTTTATTAGCCTTGCCAGTACGTAAAGGGAATAGTAAAACAAATTTGCTAAATAGACAGGTTATTACCAAAAGCATAATGTGACCTTTCTTACTCTTAGGAAAGGGACCCATCAAATCTAAAGAAATAATTTGCCATGGGGCACTAACTTAACGATGTTTGAAAAGAAAACCATTACTTACAGCCCAATTATTATCTTTATCCTCATTATCTGATATTTGCTTAACCTTCAAATTGTACCAATTATCTTTACGTTTGTCTAAGATTTCAATATTATTTATTTCAATATTACCATTTGTACACCTTGATAAGGCATCCGGAACTGTGTTACATCTACCTGGTCTATGAATAATGTCAAAATCAAATTGCTGTCATTTCATAGCCCACCGAGCCAATCGTCCGTGAGGATCTTTCATTGCGCCCGGCTAGCTCAGTCGGTAGAGCATGAGACTCTTAATCTCAGGGTCGTGGGTTCGTGCCCCACGTTGGGCGCCATGTTATGTGTTATTTTCGTGCACCTAAGAATAATTAAACTATGTATTGCTAACTAAAAGTTTATTTCTAAATAGCTAAATAACATAATATCTTCCTATAGCTTATGTTTATATAACCAATGCAAATCTAATTCTAAATATTATAACTAAAGAAGGGCGCCAGGAGAATTTTTGTAATTGACTGGAATTCTGCCGAAACCATATGCCACCGGCTAGTTAATCAGGGGCTCAATTTGATTTAAGTAGGTATGTTTGTGTGAAAACATCAATTTCTCTCTGGATAAAAAGGGCGTGACGGTAGGCTAGAACAAGAATATTCGTCTAAAGTTGATTTAAACGTCTAGTTAAGTTGGGGACATTTAGATATAGCTAAGTTATTATTCTAGCACTTACCCCCTTCCAGAACACTTCACTAATTAATAATTTTACAGAATAATTTCGATTTCATGATATCTTTTATAACATAATGACACAATGTCGGTATTTCGATAATTACTTATTAGTGGTAGCAACCGCTCGCTATTACACGAATCTGCAGAATGCGCAAAGATTTAAAAGTGTTCTACTTAAGTACATATTGTCACAATGGATAATCATTCAAAAGAATTCTAAAAAACTTCAGGCCTCCGCCGCGATTCGAACTCAAGAAGACCGGATTGAAAGTCGAGATCATAACAAACTGCGCTAGCTAAGTTCTTGCGGGATACGTTATAATAATGCTATCCATTACTAAAGAGATTGCGGTAAGAATGCATTACGTAAGTACTAATACACATAACAGTCTGCCCCATAAACCCTACTAAATATCGGTAACATACAAACAAAGATTGCTTAGAGAAATACTCACTACCCAACCTCACAGTAAAACCATAGATAATCGGATACCGATCATAGAGAAGTTTATTCCGACCGTGGTGCGTCGTGGAAGCGTTCCAGAGGTTAACTAAAAAGTTCAAATTGGCGACCACTTTTTTCAATTTTGATAAAGGATTCGTGACAAGGGACCTCAGATATCAATTTTGGAAGCAATAGGTCCAGTAATTAAAAAAAAGCGTGTGTCAGCTCCGACGCACGACTGGAGTTTAGTCCTTACTAACGATTATTAGTGTGCTGGAGGACGGCCAATCATTTCAATAATGACAACGGATTTTTGATTAGGGACCTCAGATATCGACTTTGGAAGCAATCGGTCCAGTAACTAAAAAGTTAAACATGGCGACCACTTTTCTTTAAATTATAACAACGGATACGTGATAATGGACCTCAGGGACCATAAGATATCGATCTTGGAAGCATTCGGTCCAGTAACTAAAAAGTTCAAAATGGTGGCCACTTTTTTTAAATTCTGACAACGTATTCGTGATAAGGCACTTCAGTGACCCTCGGAAATCGATTTTGAAAGCAATCGGTCCAGTAACTAAAAAATTCAAAATGGCGGCCACATTTATCAATTCTGACGACGGATTCATTATAAGGGTCTTCAGGGACCCTCAGATTTTGGAAGCATTTCATCCAGTAACTAAAAAAATTAAATAGGCGGCCACTTTTTTTCAATTTTGACAAAGTATTTTGTGATAAGGGACCACAGATATCGACTTTGGAAGCAATCGGTCCAGTAATTTAAAAAAAAAGGTGTGTCAGCTCCAACTCACGACTGGAGTTTACTCCTTACTGACGATTATAAATGTGCTGGGGGATGGCGGCCAATTTTTCTAATTATGACAACGGATATTTAATTAGGGAAGTCAGATATCGATTTTGGAATCAATCGGTCCAGTTACTAAAAAGTTCAAAACGGCAAACACTTTTTTCAATTATAATACTGGATTCGTGTTAACGATTGTGCAACTCGAGCTGAAAGCTCTCGGGGTTTTGGAGCTGGATGGGCGCTGGTCAGAGCGAGACTTCATCAGTCGACATCTTTCTAGGTTGGTCTTTAGATTCAATGTGCCTCTTACCATCCGGTGATCACTCCCTGTTTTAGCTGAATTGATCACGGAGACATCATTGAATATTTGCCTCCTTGTCGACAAGATTAAGTATATCTCGTTCTTCGTTACGCCATTGGGATGCAACCATGTCCACTTCCGCTGTTTTGACTATTTGAATAGGGAGTTCATCATAAAGAGGCTCTCCCTCTCCATAAAGTCGGCCAGCATCTGGCCATGTGCATTTCTTACTCCATATCCAAATTGCCCCACTCTTAGATTACCATCGATTCATTTTCCCAGTTTCGTGTTAAAGTCCCCCATAACAACGGTATAATGGGTCCTTGCACAATCGTTTCGAATGCCTAGAAGACTGCGAGAATGTAGACGATTATAATGAAAGGTTCGTGGAAATTGTCTAAACGGTCGGGTATAAGATTTTTAAAACTCGCCGTTCAAACACAACAAAAAAAAATCTCCGACTTCACCAGCAACCTCATGGAAGAAAGACGCAGATTGGTTTTGCAGTCCTCTGAAGACACTACTCAGTATCGGCAACTAAACAGGCAGATCTTTAAGTCCCTGACTCGCGATTAACGCCAATATAATACAAAGTGTATTAAAGAGGCGATTGAGAACAACAAAGGCTCAAAAGTGTTCACGAGAGATCTCTCTGTTGGACAAAGCCAACTGACCAAGCTGAAGACTAAAGATGGCAGGACCATATCGTCTAAGACTGAATTACCGGAAGAAGTTGAGAAGTTCTATGGACAATTGTACGAGACCACACGTTTGCCTGTCAGCGATCTGGCTGAAGACCCAAGAGCCAGACTAACCTGACACTATACCGAAGATATCCAGGACGTCAGCCTGCACGAAATAAGAATGACTCTCAAACAGCTCAAGTTACTTAATTCCGTTATACTTGAGGGACAAACGCCTAAGGCATGGAATAGAAGTGTGGTCGTGCTTTTCTTCAAAAAGGTCGACAAAACCCTGCTGAAGAACTTCAGACCCATCTCAATTCTGAGCCATGTCTAAAAGCTGTTTTCGAGAGTCATAACGAATCGTCTCGCAAACAGGTTTGACGACTTCCAGCCTCCCGAACAAGCCGGTTTCCGAAAAGGCTTTAGTACCATAGACCACATATATACGCTGCGGCAGATTATACAGAAGACCGAAGAGTACTATCAGCCACTATGCTTGGCGTTTGTGGACTATGAGAAAGCCTTTGATTCAGTCGAAACCTGGGCTTTACTACAGTCACTCCAGTGGTGCCAAATTGACCATCGATACATCGAGGTGTTGAAGTGTCTGTATGAAAACGCCACCATGTCGGTTCACCTCCAGGATCAGAACACGAAACCTATCCAGTTGCAGCGAGGGTTGAGACAGAGAGACGTTATATCTCCGAAACTGTTCACCGCCGCCCTGAAGATATTTTTAAGCTTCTGGACTAGGGAGTACTCGGCATCGATATCAGCGGCGAGTACATAACCCAACTCCGAATCGCTGACGATATCGTGCACATGGCTGAGACAATGGAAGACCTAAGCGCAATTATTTATGGCCTCAGTAAAGTCTCTCAACAAGTGGGTCTTAAAATGAACATGGACAAAACGAATATAATGTTAAATGTCCGTGTCGCACCCACCCCTCTAAAGGTTTGAGACTCTACACTAGAAATTGTTGACGAATATGTATACCTGGGACAAACAGTCCAGCTAAGTAGTTCCAACTTAAAAAGAAATCAATCGACGAATCCAATTCGGTTGGGCAGCGTTCCGGAAGCTTCGCAATATCTTCACGTCCCAAATACCGCAGTGTCTCAAGACTAAGGTCTTTGACCAGTGTGTGTTGCCAGTGATGACTTACGGAACTAAGACATGGTCGCTTACTATGGGCCTCATAAGAAGGCTCAAGGTCACCCAAAGTGTAATGGAGTGTGCTATGCTCGGAGTTTCTCTGCGTGATCGATTCAGAAACGAGCAGATCCGCAGGAGAACTATAGTAACCAACATAGCTCACAGAATCGCTAAACTGAAGTGGCAGTGGGCAGGGCACATAGCTCGTAGAACAGATGGACGATATGGCAGTAAAGTTCTCGAGTGGAGATCGCGCACCGTAAAACGTAGCGTAGGCAGGCCTCCCACGCGGTGGACCGACGACCTGATGAAGATCGCGGGAAGCTGATGGATATGGGCAGCGCAGGACCGGTCGTCGTGGAAATCCTTGGGGGAGGCCTTTGTCCAGCAGTGGACGATTTTCGGCTTATATATGATGTTAAGGGTCCTCAAGAATCCTCAGATATTGATTTTGGAAGCATTCGGTCCAGTAACAAAAAAAATTAAAATGGTGGTTACTTTTTTTTAATTCTGACGACAGATTCGTGATAAACACCACAGTGTCCGTCAAATCTCGATTTTGGAAGCAATCGGTCCAATAACTAAAAAAATCAAAATGACGGACACTTTTTTCAATTCTGACAACGGATCCGATGTAAGGGACCCATAAATTTTCTTACCCCGGGCTTATATGTATGTCGGAGCGCCATTGAAAACAAGACCAATACTAGCTCGAGATAAGTTTACATAGATCGTTACACTTTATTTGGATCAAACGTCAGTTGACTGTTTTATTGAAAACTTATTAATTTTGTGGGCTTGGTGAGAATGTTTTCTGTATACTGTGAGAAAAATCTCTTGATGCTTAAACATTGCGATACATTGCGAAACATTGCGATACAATTGAGGTGATTAAAGAAGATAAATTTTTAACGATTTACATTGACTTGACTGTTTTATTGAAAGTGATTATTTATTTTGTAAGTGTAGTGAAAATGATTTCTGTATACTGTGAGAAAAATATCTTGATGCTTATTGAATTTTATGTCAGTTTGGCCGAGTGGGCCAGTTGAGAAAACAAACACTTCGGCGGTCTTGTTTTTCTTTCAGGTAACCCACACGGGGACGTGTGATGCGTCAAGATGGCCGTGTTGGAGCGTCATTGAAAACAAGACCAATACCAGCTCGAGATAAGTTTGCATAGATCGTTACACTTTATTTGGATCAAACGTCAGGTATTAGTACCTGGGTGAAACCGGTGGTGGCGTGACACTCGCTTCTACACGTGAACCGATCGTATGTGGTAGCAAAGATGACGCATTAGCAGTAAGCTGTTTATGATTGAGGTGGCAGCACTGAGTCACAGATGAGATACTAGTTACTTCGTACTGAGTTGAGAATTTATTGGATCTGTGTAGAAGCCATATTAGCTGGCAGTCAGCCTCGAGGCACACACTTTTTCGTGCTACAGAACAAAATGCTGCTATTGATTGAGGCTATGCAAGCACCATCGACTACATCTGCTGCAATCATATTGCCAGCATTCAACCGGAATAAACCTGAAGCTAATCCACGTGCAAGGTGCTCAACTGTCGACATCTCCCTTACGGAACGACTATTAGAATGAGGTGAAAGCATGGGCTGCCATGGCAGCGGCAGAGATGCACGCGAGCGGTGCGTCGGCTTCTGCGAAGTTCGTGGTGTACGCGGAGCTACGAAAATCCGGTGAGTCGTAGCCCTTTTGTTTTGATAGTGGTTGTAGTACATACGTAGTACTATTACCTAATCTGTGGTGGTGCCGAGTGTTTACTCGTTAAAGAAAGTTTCGTTTATAGACTTTCGAGGTGTATTCAATACCAACGCACGGTTGACTGAACAGAACAAATATCGAGTGAGGGTAATATTGACGGGCATTGTTCAGAATTGTAATTTCTTGTTATGCCAGACGAGTACTTACGTCGGTCCAGATATTTTAAATCTAGGCTTGACGGTATACTGAATCGAGTATGTCAAAAAAAAAAAACGCGAATAAAATAGTTCCTTGCCCTTCTAGTGGTGATTGCATTAGCATCAAAATGATGCCTTGTTGTCCTTCAAAGTACTCTTTCACGTGCTTTCGGACAGAGATTTGTTACCATAGATGTGTTATGCACTAACAAACAACATTTGAAAATCGAAGCCATTTACACACACAATGTTATAGGTAGTTCCCTTCTATTGCACTGAATTTTACTAAGAAAAGAGATGCCAATTGGCATCTTTTTTTTGCTTCAATTTATGGACGCATGTAACCTATCTACGTCCCCTTATATATAGCATATCTCTGCTTTCGGATCATTACTTGTGACACAACGTCGTGATTAAACGGATGATTTAGAAAGAGGACTCATTGTAAATATGACGATTAACAAAAATGATGACTAGAGTTTCGATTACACAAACTTAAACCAGGACTGAAAGTATTGAAACCCCTTTAAGCTTTCATTATATTGAGACTGAAATCTTTACATGGAGTGAGACCCTTATTAGCTTTCGTAGTATTGGAATGATATCCTCATTGATCATAGGCCAAAGCTGTTGCCTATTTTCAATAGCTTTTGTGATGAATTTGTCGAGGGCATCCTTAATGCCCCGCTATCGTATAGACCCTATGTAGGTAGATTAGTTTCGGGGACCCCAATAAAATATTTTGTTTACCATTTGTAAAAAAAAAAGAGAATAAAACGGAGTTGTATGCGGAGTGCAGTGGTGGACGTCTTACGGCTGATGTGATGATAATCCAGGATTCATGGGCTGGAGGCTGCGAATGTCATACGCTTTGAAGCTTTCCCTTTTTGACGGCCTTATCATGCTGGCAAAGAAAAAGGATGGCATGGAACGCAAGTGTGTTGATACCGTGAATGAAATAACAACAACGTGCGTGAACGGAAATTGCTTCCGCTAATAGCTAACCACATCGTTTGACTTCATACGTGGTCACTATTTCACCACGTCAGGCATAGCTAGTGGTTGCATCAGATGCATTCTATCCCTATTAAATCGAAGGGTCTGTTCAAATATGTTCACGTATCATTCGATCTACGTAATGCCCCCTTGTGTTTCAACTTACATTCATAAACGCTTTCGGTGATTAACTAAAGTACTTGCGTGGCAACGGTCAGGTGAATCTTAGTACGTTTGAACGTTGGTGCTATAGTTAAGTGTCCTTTAAAATATGCTCACTTCTTTAAAGTATAGTAATGAGATTTCATGTTACAATTCCCTACTAGATGATCATTTGGCAACAACTGAACTGTTGGGTTAACAGAGTTACGAAGTACAGCCTCCTGGAGTTGCTTCTAGGTACGAGTAAAGTAGCCTAACCTCTAAATGTCATGTTTGTCGATCACACACACAGGCTGTAATATTATCCAAGTGAAGCACGACAACAGACAAGTGATAATACGGCAAGTAACACATCCTATGACAGGAGTTGTTAATCAGCTTGCTGCTGATGTGATAAAAAACGTGGGCCTCCCCCATGTTGGAGCGGTTTTACCAATTGTAAAAAAAAAACGCTACGCTTGGCGGGCTGTTTGGCGGTACAGTATAATCGTGAAGGACGCTGCTGCTCATCCTCAGTTTTTTTGGTCCCTTAGTCACTTCTTGTGGATTCCTTGGGAAGAGATGGGTGGTATACTGCTCTGGGGCAGCGCCACTGGCTGATTTCTAGACTATAGCTTAGCTTCACAAGTTACCTAACTTTTTGTTGTTACAAATGGAGAAGCGTAACCGACCACTTTAGATATCAAATACCGTCAGAGTTATTGAGGTGCTGGAAGGAAACCATTTTGTCCTTAAAACGTAAAGTTCTAACAGGACCTACAAATACGCCAATAGCCTCAGCCATTCATAGACGTAGGCGTAAAACACCGAGTTATTTTCTCGTTGCTGTGCGGCCACAGCTGTGTGTGGCGTGCGTTTGGCTCGCAGGCGTATCACCGGAGGGAGGTGATGTTGGCAATTACCAAAATTAGGTGAAGTTCGAGATTGCTGGTTGAATGCGATAATGCGGTTTTGGGCGGGCACCGGATGGAGGTGTCTGTGTCCTGAGAGTCGCCAGGTAGATTGACAGTAGTTTGGTTGGGCACCGGATGGAGGTGGCCCAGAGTTGCCAAGATGGGTGACTGTTGTGGTTATCAATCGAATGGGGGTTACCGAACTGCAGTTAATTTGTTGCGAAACATTGCGATACATTGCGAAACGTTGCGATACATTGCGAAACATTGCAATACAATTCAAGTGATTAAACGAGATAAATTGTTAACAGTTGACATTGACTTGTTTGTTTTATTGAAAATGCCTATTTATTTTGTGGGCTTGGTAAGAATGTTTTCTGTATACTGTGAGAAAAATCTCTTGATGCTTAATCATTGCGATACAATTGAGGTGATTAAAGGAGGTAAATTTTTAACGATTGACATTCACTTGACTGTTTTATTGAAAGTGATTATTTATTTTGTAAGTGTAGTGAAAATGATTTCTGTATACTGTGAGAAAAATCTCTTGATGCTTATTGAATTTTATGTCAGTCTGGCCGAGTAGGCCAGTTGAGAAAACAAATACTTCGGCGGTCTTGTTTTTCTTTCAGGTAACCCACACGGGGACGTGTGATGCGTCAAGATGGCCGTGTCGGAGCGTCATTGAAAACAAGACCAATACCAGCTCGAGATAAGTTTACATAGATCGTTACACTTTATTTGGATCAAACGTCAGGTATTAGTACCTGGGTAAACCGGTGGTGGCGTGACAATCGCTTGTACTCGTGAACCGATCGTATGTGGTAGCAAAGATGACGCATTAGCAGTAAGCTGTTTATGATTGAGGTGGCAGCACTGAGTCACAGATGAGATACTAGTTACTTCGTACTGAGTTGAGAATTTATTGGATCTGTGGAGCCATATTAGCTGACAGTCAGTCTCGAGACAGACACTTTTTGACGGAGCGTCGAGCAGAACACAAGTAGTGGTGATCTGTGAGCAAAATGGACGTGTCATGCCATCGCTGGGATCACCGCGTTTGCATCCATTGTAATCCAAGGCATCCTGTACAATTTCGATTACCGAATGATCAAGACTATTCAAGGAGGACCTCAGAGATATAGCTGCATTGTTATTGTGACGCCCACGATTGACATACTTAAGAAAGTGAACCATATGGCCATCCATAACCTAACCTAACCCCCCCACCCCTTGACATGTATATGAAAATCGTTTCTTAAGGAGTAAACTCCAAAATGTCAAAATTGCGGCCCCTTTATTTTAAATTCTGACAACGGATTCATGATAAGGGACTTCAGATATCGATTTTGGAGGCATTTCGTCAAGTAATTAAAAAGTTCAAAATGGCGGACACTTTTTTTCAATTCTGGCAATGGTTCTGTGATAAGGAACCTCAGGGACGTCGATTATATCGATTTTGTAAGCAAACGGTTCAGTAACTAAAAAGTTCAAAATGACGGAAACTTTTAAAAGCTTTAAAAACTTTTAAAGTCTGACAAGACGAATCTAACGACAAATTTTACCGCCTCTGTAGCGTAATGGTTAGTCCATTCGCTTTACACCAGGATGTCGCGGGTTCGATTCCCGGTGGGGTCAACTTGAAAGACTCGGTTTGGTTGGTAATAGGGCATTTTCTAAGCTACCACCATCTTATCTAAGTCTTGCCGCCAAACATCAGTGTTTAGATGTGTTTCGGCTTGAAGATAAGATAGCCAGTTCTCCGTTGCGTTGGGAAATTGCGAGGGGAAGAAAACACGATGAATTGCGGGGACCAACGTGGTTTGCGATTTACTGCTTTCGATTGGGAGACGCGAGAGGCTTTCCTTCTTCGAGGTTCTATTACGATGATGTCGCTCGAGCGAAGGTCCTTGCAAGGGTCAATTACGATGCTTTCTCTTGCGTAGGATTCTGCTAGGCTCTTCTTGCTTACAATAGCTCCTTCGGATTTTCGCTTCTTCTTGATTCTTGTACTGAATGTTCAGAACTGAGTGACACTACCGCTTTTTTTTTCTCACTCGGACTGCGGAGGAGGGAGGGAGGAGAATGCTTTAACTAATAACAGCCGGCTGTACTGGTTATGTGGGACTCACAGCCCGTCGCCTATATGCATACATACCCATTATATACATAAGGTGTATATAAATAAATATGCACAGGCCCAAGACCACACTATCCACTAAACTCCCCCTAAGCTTTGGCAGCTAAGCCACCTTAAAAGCAAATCGGAGCGTAGCCCCTCCCTAGGGAGGGAGGGGGGGGGGGAGTGCGAAAATTTCACGCTAAGGGGACAGCGCGGAGAGCTCCTGATTTGAGCGGCCGCTTGGTGATTCACATTAATATGTTAGTGAGGGGGACTGTGTTTTTCAAAAATTTACACTATCGGATCCTCCCAGAGCTGCCAGGAGGCAGTTCAGTTTGGTTGAAATTTGATTGGGAGGATCAGACAGTACCCGTCTTGGTCTACGGACCATATAACTAATAGTTTGAGAGGCGGGGAATAGTCCGCTGCCTCTCGAATTAACGGATTTGGATGCTTCTCCGAGGACTTGAAGAATTTCTCGGAGAGGCCTTTGATAAATTGTTGGATGGTCTGTATGTCCATGTCCCGGTGTAGGTCGGCGTTTCGGATGTACCATGGGACGTTAAACGCTCTACGTTAGAATATGTTTTGTACGACTTGGATCATGTCCATGATATTTTGGAGCGTGTGCGCAAAGACGGGGGCCGCAAATGTCATTCATTACCGGTCGGATGCAAACCTTAAAGAGTGTTCGCTTGTTGGAGGGGGACATTATGCTGTGCCTACCTATCATGCTGTTAAGCCTGCCTAAGTAGAAACGGGTGTTACGGGTCACGTTTATGATGTGGGGTTAAAAAGTGAGTAGGGGGTCGAGGGTGACTCCTAAGTATGTGACTGTGGCTTGCCAGGGGACGGGGGTGTCTAGCATGCGGATTGATTCATCTGGAAAATGGATCATGTGACGGTAACTGAAGCGGATCGCGGAGCTTTTGCTCACGTTCACTTCAATTCTCCATTTCCTGAACCATTTGCCCAGCTCGTTAACTGAGCTTTGTAATTTGACAAATAGTGGTGACATGTGCTGCCCCCTTACGTAATGGGCAGTGTCGTCCGCAAAGAGAGAAAGCTGTATAGATTGTCCTCATCTACTTTTCTTTGAGATGGGGATGTCGTTTGTGTACAGAGTGTAGAAGGTCGGGAAGAGTACGGATCCTTGAGAGACCCCGGCTTTGATGGGACGCGGAGAGGAAAGTACCCCTTCCTGTCTATAGCAGAAGGTGCGGTCTTGGAGGTAGCACTCCACTATACGTATGAGTCGGTCGGGTAGGTCCAGGTGGTAGAGTTTACATATGAGTCCCGCTTTGGCTTTGGTTACGTCAAAGAAGTCAGCGACTGTCTTCTCGCGTTTGGGATAAAATCCGTTCAGTATGTATTCTACTATGTGGTGGACTTTTTGTGGGCACGAGTGCTAGGCTCGAAACCCAAACTGGTGGTTAATTATGGGGGGGGGGGTTTATAGGGCGGGAAGATTTGCCTGGTAATTCGAAAGAATATAACTCTTTCTAGTACTTTCCCCATGGCCCTGAGTAGGCTTATGGGGCGTTTTAAGGGTTGGTTAGATATTCCATCTGCGCCGGGGGCTTTCTTATAATGGGGTCCGCGGTTAGAGGGAGTGAGTTCCTATTGAGGACCTCCTCCTCTACTTTTTGGATATGGGCGGGGTCGCACTCTTGTGTGCTAGGTGTGCATTGAGAGGCAATGCTGTCCGCGAAGCATTTCGCTTTCTCATCATCCTCGAAGGCTATCCTGTTATCGGGCCGCGTAAGGGGAGGGGTGTGGGTGATTGCGTCTACGCGGAGAGCCTTGGCTACTTTGTAGTAGGCAGTATGTGAAGGGGAAATGTCCTCCAAGAGTTTACTCCAGCTGGAGTTCCTCATTTCGGAGAGGTGCTTCCTAAGCTTACGCTGGAGTTTTTTAGCTTCCCGCCTATTATCGGGTGTGGGCTCTCTACAGAGAGCTGCTCTTTTGGCTGCGATTAAGAGTTTTGTCTCGTGCGGAAGTTTGCGGTCTTTGATCTTAATGACCTTTTCGTTCTCCTTAGTCGCAGCCTGAACTAGGTTGGTAATGGCATTAACTGCGCTATCTATCTTGTCAGTGCTGTCAAAGTAGTCGGGTGAGAAAGTGTTTGCGGAGTCGGGGGCGTCAATGGCTTTGGTCAGTGAGTCTGTAACGCTTTCCCAATTGGTGAATTTAGTTATTGTGGGGGTGGGAGTGGTATTCTGGGGTCCTAGTTTCAAGGAGACTGGGCGGTGGTCCGAACCTAGATCGTCAAGTGTGTCAATTGTGCATAAGTTAAGGGAAACTTCCTTAACTATGGCAAAGTCGAGTATGTCAGAGCCGTGGTCCGGATTGTCTAGGTAATGCGTGGGGGAGTATGGGGAATATACAGTTAAATCAAGAGTTTAAGTGTTTTCGGGAAGCATTACGCCACTTGTGTTGGTTTTCAGGCACGTTCATTCAGTATGTTTAGAGTTGAAGTCTCTAAACATAATGGTGGACCCACCTAGGGCTAGGATAGCCTCGAAATCACTTTGCAGGGTAGGTGTAACACTCGGGATGTAGACTGATGCTATAACCACTGACTGGTGACCCGTCATGGCTAGTTTGACTATAGTGGCTTCCATGTTAACGAGTGGGGGGTGGAAATATGAAAGCAATGGATCGCTCTCTTATAGTACAGGGCTGTTCCTCCGCCGGGTCTATCAAATCTGTCATTCCGAATGAGTTGGTATTACAGGATATTAAGGTCCTTAAGGTAGGGCTTGAGAAAGGTTTCTTGAACTACTAGTATGTCTATATCCATACTTTTTTTTTTATTGTTTTTTAAGCCGCGCGTGTTGTAAGTGACAAGCGAAAGCCCTTTGGGCTTCACCCGACCGGTATTGAAACTTAGTTTTGGGGTGTTTTTATGCCCTAGGGGCATTTTTACAACAAACTAAAGATATGGTGGTGTTCCCCGCAAGAGCTAATAAGTGCTCTTGTGGAGTGCGTGAAGCAAGTTGTTTTCTACCTAGTACTAATATCTCGTTGATGTCATTTACTTCCATGGTGGTGAACACCTTTTGTATGGCATCTTGAGCGGAGGGCTGAGAGCCGCCTGGTTGGGGTCGGGGTTGTGGGGGGGGGGAGGGGTGGCTTTAAGAGCCGGTTTAGGGGGGGCAGTTTGGAGCGCTCTACCCCAGGCGTTGTTTGGGGCCGTATTGGGTTGGACTTTAGGGGTCCTTAATGCGGGGAAGTTGTCTGTCATCGGTGGCATTGGCCGGGGAATCCGCGTTTGTGTGGGGCTTCTACCGTCACGTTGGAAAGCCCACAAATGGTGAGCTTTCCTATTATGAAAATGTTTTTCGCATCCGGGGTTTTAGTCAGGATGACAAGGGCGAGGGGGTAGTTGATGCCAGTGCGGCTGGACATTTTGTGTACAGCTTCATCTGGAAACCCTAACGTTACAAGGTCAGTCAGTATGTCCTCGTTTTTCATTTCAAAGGGGACACCCCTAAGGAAGATGTTTGGTGGGGGTTTTACTTTCGGTGGGACCGGGGCGCACCGATTCGGTTATTTGCTAGACTGGCTCGGGGGCGCAGGCTGCGGGTCGGGGGGCGGAACAACTAAAAATATAACAGCGGGAGGGGAAGATAGAGTTTTTGCCTTCTTTTTCTGTCGTAGGGAGTTTTTGCTCTTGACGACATTGAACCCGTCTGTGGGGTCCGATGCATTATCTGAGTCGACTGGAAGGGGGCTTTTAAGAAAGGAGGATCTGAAGGATACCGACGCCGCGTCGATGTCCATAGTCTTGTCGGTCATGTCGTTGCCATCGCCGACCTCGGACGTACTCGTATGCTCGGGGGCAGACGCGGTTGACGAAGGCGTGGGCGATAGGGGTGAGTCGCGTATCTCGGGCGGGGGCAGGTAGGTTACCAGGGTTTTGCGGGGGATAGCGCGGAAGATTTTCTCCAAGTAGCTAGATTCGGCTTGGAGGAACGCGAATAACGCGGAGGTCAGTCGGTCTGTACATATGTCCTGCGCCATTGCACTAGAAGGCAGGGGTGGTACGGGGACAACCCCGACCGTATGAGACAGAGGGACAAAACATTATACAAAATAACACGTATACAAATAAAATAATACAATTAAAAAGAGTAAGTGAAATAAAAGAAATCTTACTCCTAGGGACGATCGATAAGAGCACAACTAGTACGGAGCGCACGTCTTACCAGGGCGGCAGACGGCAACTGAATGATCTGACTACCGCGGTCCTTGTTTGTTTATATATACCTGTCGAAGGGGGTGGTTGGGTTAGGTTGTGGATGGCCTCGTGGTTCACGTCCTTAACTATTTCGGTCGTGGGCGTCGAAATAACAATTCAGCTATATCACAGGGGTCCTCCTTCAATAGTCATGCCTTGGATTACACCGGATGCAAACGCAGTCATCCTAGCGATGGCGCGACACGTCCGTTCAGTTCGATGCTCCTACAAAAAGTGTCCGCTCCATGGTATTCCTCTCGGTGCCCATGAAGGGGGCAACGGGGAAACGTTCCTGAGGCAAGCCTCCTTAACGTGGCTGCTTACGCCGCCCATCACTATGAGCGGGTCCTTGGGTGGGCGCAGGGCCCTTGGCAGCCACTCCAGCCCCGGCTGGGGCGAGCAACTGCTGGATTACTCCCAGTGCTTGCAAGAGGTCGCTCTGGGAGGCCACGGTGGTGGTGTTGGCGGCAGTGGGGGCAGCGGAAGCGGGGGCTAAGGGCCTCTTCCTCCTCTGGCGGGTTCTTCGTTTGTTCTGGCGGGGCACGGGTGCATCTGCCGAGCTGCTCTGCACAGCGGGCACTGCCGGTGCGGCGTGCTCAGCAGTGGTGGCGGTTGTTGCAGGGCGAGGGGCGGCGGTTGTCCGGGAGACTGTGCCGGCCCTCTTGTTCCGGAGCTCCCTTCGGAACACCGGGCACGAGATATGGTTGGCGGGATGCGGGCCCGCGCAGTTGGCGCAGGTTGGAGGGTCCTCCCGCGGCCGTGGGCAGTCCTTTGCGGCGTGGGAATCGCCGCAGCGGACGCAGGCCAGCGGGCGGTGGCAGCCATGGAACGAGTGCCGGAATGCCTGGCACCGGTGGCACTGCGCGGGTCCACGCTTGCCACGGCAGGCCTCAATAGTGCTGCCCGGCATGTGCATGAGCTCCGCGATGGCATAGAGGGCGGCTATGTTGGAGGTCCGCCGGATCTGCACGTAAAAGAGGTATCCAGGGCGTCTTGCGCGCGCCCGGATGGCCTTTACGTGCTCCGCCTCGAAGCCGTGCTCGGCTAAGGCGGCGACGATCTCAGCGGGCTCGGTGGTGGAGGGGAGGCCACGGATGGCCACCTTGAGGGGCCTCTCGGCCAGCAGCGTATAGGAGAACCAGCTTATCTCCGGCAGCGTGGATAGGTACCGCTGCACAGTGCGGTACTCGTCGCCGTCCTCGGGGGTAAATCGGACCCCGTTGCCGTAGGGGCGGGCGTTGGGAGCTTTCCCAAGCTCCTCGGCAAGTTTCCGGAAGTGGGTCGACTAGTTCGGAAGGGACTCCACTACCAAAGGCGGGTAGCGCGCCTTGCTGGTCTGGCCGACGGCAGCAGCGGAGGCGGCGACGGGCTTCGCAGCGGTAGCAGCAGTGGCAGTGGCGGCGGGCTTCATAACGGCGGCTGGGGGCGCGGCAAGTGGCGCTTTACGCACCACGGGGGCAGGCGGCGCAGCGGCGGTGGTGGATGGGGCCGTGATGGGTGGCATCTTTGCTCGGTCCGCATACGTGGGCCGGCCAGGGGGCGCGGCAGTGATGGGGGGCGCAGAGCGCCTCGGGGTTGGTGCGGGCGGTAGTGGTCGCGGCTGCCGGCGCAGGTCACGTTGCGACCACGGCGGCAGGGGGTCTTACCCGGACTTACCCGGGGCTTGCCGCTGGTGGCAGACCGGGCTCGCCCACGCGGTGGCGGCATCTACTCGCCACGGCGCTATTGAGGGTAGATGATTCCCTCCGACGCGATGAATTACGTCGGATGCTGCTCGGAGGGAACTTGCATCAGCAACTACCTCGAGATCGCGTAAAAATGAGGGTAGGTCCGGGCACAGCGGTAGTGCGGGACGCGGCTACCACGCAAACGGAAAAAAAAATGTCCGCTCCGAGACTGACGTCCAGCTTATATGACTTCTCAACTCAGTGTTGCCACCTCATTCACAAATAGCCTACCGTTAATAAGTCATCTTTGCTACCACATACGTTTGGTTCACGAGTACAAGCGATTGTCACGCCACCACCGATTTCACCCAGGTACTAATACCTGACGTTTGATCCAATTAAAAAGTAACGATCTATGTAAACGTATCTCGAGCTATTATTGGTAGCGTTTTCAACGACGCTCCGACATACCTTTCTCTGTCGAAAAGTCTAGAACAAAATGGCAATCACAAGGGATGTACGAGTGAGATAGTAAATCATAAATATCGGACCTCACTCGGTTGGAGCAATACTCTGAGTCAACCGTTCAACTCGGGCAGATATTCTTTCACCCAGCGAGACCAGAACATCTCAGCTAGGCGTTGGCTCATTCTCCTTGCCTTCCTCCCGGCAATGTCATCTTCTCTGAAGGTGCCTGGCAGCGGCACTCTGGAGGGACCCCTGAGCAGGAAGTGGTTTGGAGTACGTGGCTCGTCGTCGTCCGGTGATGTTGACACGTGGGTTAGTTGCCGACTGTTGATGGTGTGCTCCGCTTCGGCCATCAGGATTGCTGGAGCCTCTTCCTTCGGCGCTCGCTCGTGCAGGGTGACTTCCAGGGCGGTCTTCACACTTTGTGCGTGGCGCTACCACGCACTTCCCATGAATTTTTGCTCTCCAGCAATTTAATCTATTAAAAATACTTACAGTTGTTTTTTTCACACTTATGGTATATTAATTTGCACAACAAATCATCACCACTCGGCGCAAATATCAAATTCTCCATTTCAAACACTTTATGTGAGAACTGCCACACCCACCTACACCATGGATCTATCTGCCCAACGGCTGCAAATCTTGATGACATGGCCAAGCTGTTTGAGTCTCGAATGGGGCAATACGAAGAGAAACTCCAAAAGGCATCCACTACAAGCACTCCAACAGTTCCAGAGATCTCTACACTGGCCCGTGAGTTTGCTGATTTTAAATCTTTTGTGTGGCGTACGTTATCTGCAATAAAGTCCCAAATTGAACTGCTCTCTCTGGGCTTGGAAAGACAAGAAACATTCCTTCGCAGAAAGATACTGTTATTTCATGGTCTTGAAGAGAAGAAAGATGAGAAGCTCGCTGACATTGTAGCAATGGTGCTATCAGACCAAATGCAACTGCCCGACATTGGGTCCAAAGACCTGCAAGTTTGTCAACGTTTGGGCGGTAGCGGTGCTAAAGCTCGTGCTGTGCTGGTGAGGTTTCATGATCTGGAAGCACGAAGACATGTATGGAATGCGAAAACCTTACTGAAAGGCAGTGGTATAACAGTGTCTGAGTTCTTGACCAAGTCTCGCCATAAGGTTTTTGTTGAGGCACGCCAACATTTCGGAATGAAGCAGTGCTGGTCCGCAGAGGGCAGGATTGTCATCAGTTTGCCCGACAAGACGCGCCGGAAGGTTGAGGTAATAAGTGAACTAAAGGCTCTGATTTCCCAATTTCCGTCTCCAAGTGTTGCTCAGGCTGCGGCCACTTCAGCCACTACGAAACAAAAATCAGCTCCGCCATCTCAGAAACCGAAAAGGCCGCTGGCGTCAGCACCAACAGCGGTTTCTCCCAGACGCCAGAGAAGTTCCAGGCAAACTTGACTTATTACTCAGCTAAAGTAGTATAGGTCAAGGCTTCTTTTGCAGTATGTAGTCCTATCAGCCTAAGTTCCTATCACTTGTAATGTAAGCAGGTAGTTTATAAACTTACAGTAGTGGCTACAATGCTCAGTGCAGGTAGTTTTGTTGTTGCACTGGCTTTATTTTAGGTTACCTTTAATTTTGTTTGTTTTTACTTAATGTTTTGTTCTGCTTTGCTTTCTGCAAATTTTACTTCTACCTACGACAGTGAGAAAACAGTTCGATTTTTGGCTCTGAGTTCATGGTCGTTTTGGGCCACGGCGTTTCTATTACTTTTTGTTTCATCAAGTTTTTTTTTTGTGTTTCTCTTTTTGTGATAGGTAAATTTTAATTTTTTATTAAATTATGTACTCTTTATCGCGGCTGGCGAGTGATGGTTGTTGTGAAATTTTAAGTAGATGTTGTTTGTGATTAGTATATATTTTTTTTTCTTTGTGATCATGAATGGCGGACAAACGACTGGCAAAACGCATCTTTTACTCTGAGATGCAGGAGGGCAAGCGCAAGCATGGCGGCAGCTACTCAGATATAAAGATGTCCTGAAAAGGCATCTGAAAGGATGCGACATTGAACCCTCGCAATGGGAGGCACTGGCGGCACAGCGCCCCGAATGGCGACATTTGGTAAAGAAAAAAACCGACTCTTTCGAAGACCGTCGCAGGATAGCCTTAGACAACAAACGCGACGAAATAAAAGCCCGACCACCATCGGCTATAAACTACAACTTTGTGAACGGCGTTCTCACGTGCCCCCACTGTGCGCGGGAATTTGCCGCTAAGATCGGCTATGTTAGCCACATTAGGGCGCACGAACGTCACAACCTGGCCTAGGAGTAGTAAGCAGTCGCCATGGCCGAAATCGGCTGAGGAGGATATATATATATATTTTTTTATTATAATTAATATTTATACTTAATTTAGGTGTAGGTATCGTTTTATAGTTTTATATAATATTTATAATTATTCTATATGGCTGCCTTAAACATTTTTGATAACAGTTTTTTCTCATGTTCTTCATCTGATTCTTATCTTACTGCAGACTAACAGCGACGTGTCGGTATCCACTCCGACGTTGCATGACAAACTTGTTTCGGTGTTTTCTCCCTTTCCCAACAATTTTAATGTTGTCCACATTAATGCCCAGAGTGTTCCTGGCCACTACTCAGATCTCTTGGCTACTTTTAGTAACTCTTCTGTTGATGCTATACTAATATCAGAAACTTTTCTTAAGCCTTCCATTCCCTCAAAATTAGTTGCTCTTCCCGGTTACAAGCTCTATCGTAATGACAGGACGGGCAAGGGTGGTGGCGGTGTACCTATTTATCTTCGTGAAGATATTACTTGTAGCCTTGTTGGTGCTTCTCCTAATCTGTACTCTAAAGCAGCTGAACACCTTTTCCTCGAAGTAACTCTTAACTTTAAAAAGATATTGCTTGCTGTTTTCTACAGTCCATCCTGTCATATTAACTACTTTGATTCTCTTGAAAATCTTCTTAGCTTCCACTGTCCTTCTTTCGACCATACAATACTTCTTGGTGATTTTAACACATGTTTAATAAAAAATGACAGTCGTTCTTCTAGTTTACTTTCCCTGATAACTGCCATTAATTTTAATTTTTTTTAGCATTCCATCACTTCTAGATCTTGCTATCGTTTCCTCTCCTGACGGTGTTGAAACGCATGGTCAAATAACCTCTTGCTTTTCCTATCATGATCCTATTTTTCTGTCTCGTAAAGTTCGTCCTCCCAAACGTAAGGCCAAGTTTCTTTTTCTACGTAGTTTCAATAGTATTGATTCAGAGGCTTTGCGTCTCGATGCTGGCAACATTGACTGGGTACCACTTCTTGAAGCTGATTCGATCGATTGCAAGGTTAATTACTTTAACTCTGCAATTATTAAACTCTTTGACCAACACGCTCCTCATAAAAGAGTTAAAATGAGACATCCACCGGCTCCTTGGCTCACTCAATCTATAAAAGACCTAATGGCTAAACGTGACAAAGCAAAAAGACGGTTTAAAAAACGTTCAACGGCCCAAAACATTGCCCAGTATAAATCACTAAGGAATCGCTGCAGTCGCCTGTGTAGAGATGCCAAAAGACGTCACATTCATGTATCCACCTCTGACTGTCCTCCAGGTCAAGTGTGGCGTTTTCTTAAAACCTTGGGCATTGGTAACTCACCAGGTTCCCAACATGATGTTGCTGTAGATCTCAACTGTCTTAACAATTTTTTCTCTTTTCCTCCCACTCTGCTTAGTGATATCACTAAGTATGACACAATAAAGTCCCTATCTCAACTTGCTCTTCCTTCTTGTCCTGTCTTAACTTTATCTCCTGTATCAGATGATGACGTCAAGAGGCACATCCTTTCGATCTCTTCTAATTCTGTGGGAAACGATAATGTATCCTCCCGCATGATCAATTTAGTCCTTCCTGAAGTGTTGCCTATTCTTACGCACATTTTCAACTACTCCCTCTTCTCTCAATCCTTTCCCTCGTCCTGGAAAATGGCGCATGTCATACCTTTGCCTAAAACTTCGAATCCTACTCTACCCTCTCAATTTCGTCCGATTTCCATTTTACCTTTTCTTTCCAAAGTCCTGGAGCAAATCGTCCACAAGCAAATATCCAATCATCTATCCCAGAACTCTCTTCTCTTACCTTTTCAATCGGGATTTAGACCTGGACACAGTACTACTACGGCATTACTGAAAGTCACTGATGATATTCGCCTCAGCATGGAAAATAAATTGCTTACTATTCTTGTTCTTCTTGACTTCAGTAATGCTTTCAATTCTGTCGACTTCGATGTGCTTCTTGCTGTTCTTCGTACATTTAATCTTTCCTCTTCAACTATCTCCTGGTTTAATTCTTACCTGCGGGGGCGCTCTCAGTGTATTCGGACTGAGGAGTCTTCTTCAGACTGGTGCACATTGTCTGCGGGTGTCCCTCAAGGTGGAGTGCTCTCACCTCTCCTATTTTCTATGTTTATTAACACCATAACTCAGGT
Source organism: Coleophora flavipennella (assembly GCA_947284805.1). NCBI lineage: Eukaryota > Metazoa > Arthropoda > Insecta > Lepidoptera > Coleophoridae > Coleophora > Coleophora flavipennella. The sequence continues at coordinate 5,412,642 of OX369309.1, read as the reverse complement.
TATCTCATCGAACTACCATCTCTACGCCGACGACTTGCAAATTTACAAACACTTCCCGGCGTCCGATCTCTTAGGTACTGTTCAGGATATTAACAGAGACATGCAGGAGATATCGTCTTGGGCAAAGGCTTTTGGACTGTTGGTAAATCCTAAAAAGTCACAGGCTCTAGTTATTGGGAGTAGGTACATGCCGAACCAAATTAACTTCTCACCAGCAACATCCGTAATATACGATGATGTAGTTATTCCCTATGCTAGTACAGCTAAAAACCTTGGCATTATTTTTGACTCAAGTTTGTCTTGGGTTGCTCAACTCAACGAAGTCAGCCGTAAGATGCACTTCTCTTTTCATGCTCTGAAACGTCTTCAATATTTCCTTCCACTAAAAACCAAAATTTCCTTGTCTCAGACTCTTCTTCTTTCTGTTCTACGCTATTCTTTCTATTTCTACGCTGACACTTGCTACTTTGATGTAACAGAAGAACAGATCAACAAACTAGAGCGTCTCCAGAATCTCTGTCTTCGATTTATTTTTGGCCTGCGTAAATTTGACCATGTCTCCCAATACCGTCAACAACTCAAGTGGCTTCCGATTCGTCTTCGCAGGAACACTCATATCCTTAGTCTCCTTTTCAAAATACTTCACAATCCTTCTTCTCCATCCTACCTACGGGAACGCTTTAACTTGCAGCGTCCTCCCGACCAGCAATCCCGTGCTCATCTCAAATCCCTCCTTTCTTTTCCCACCCATTCTACCGACTTCTATTCTTATTCCTTCTCCGTGCATGCGGTTAGGTTGTGGAACTCACTTTCGCACGAGATTCGCGATAGTCAGAGTCTGTATTCTTTTAAATCTAAATTAAAAGAACACTTCTTGTCTTTTCCTTTTTAAAGTTAGCCATATTTATTTTATAGTTTATTTATTATATTATATGCATTTTATTATATTTATGTAATTAAATTTATTTATATTATTATATAATTACATTATGTAGTATATTATATTATGTATTATTTTGTAGGTACGTGGTATTTATTTAGGAATATGTTGTCTTTGTTAATGTACACGTCTTCTGCCATTCTTTTGTAATTTCTCTTTCCTAGGTCTGCTGGAAGAAATTTCTAATAGAAATAAGCTGTACCTTTTGTATGTTCTTATCTAGTTTAATGTTTGTTTGTCCCTATTTCTGTGTGCAATAAATTGTGAAAAAAAAAAACCGCGCGCTGGGTTGGATGTAGCACCACTGAATCCCTCGTACCGTCACCTCCTCCTGCATGGCTTCAGCTGCGGCCTTCTTGAGCTCGGTGTCGGCACCTTTGAGGTTGGTAACTTAGATCACATTTCGGTTGGGCACCCACGGCGTGCCATGAAGCGACGTAGTGCCATGATAGCCGAGTCAATGCTCAGGCTTCCGTTGATCTCGATGTCGACGGCGTGCGTTGTTAAGCACGTGAACAGCGCACCGTACCTCTTCTTTTCCCAACGGTGACTTACAGAGGCCCAAAGTAGCCGATGCTCGTTTATTTACATGAGCATCGGCTACTTTGGGCCTCTGTAAGGCGTTGGTGGTGCGTTAGGCGCCCCACAGGATAATTTCCGGTAGAACAGTGCGTCGGGGTAGCCCGCCGGATGCGGCAGGTGAGACAGCGCTTGATTGTGCCTTGCACGGCGTATCTGAGTTGCAGTACCCAGTACTGCTGGCGCATCTTGGTCGCTATCATCTCGAAACCGGCATTATGGAGCTGCGTGTGGACCCAGGTGATGTAGAGGCAAGTCCATGGGTGCTTCTCGTCGATGATGGCCGGCGCACTTTGACTGGCTGTGATGTCGGCGGCCTTGGCGATTCGTGACTTCAGTCGGATGATGCCGTTGTCCAAGGTGACAGCCAGTGATGCTAGGCGACTGGCGGTGGCCAGAGAAGCCCCCCGCTCAAGGCAGCGATGTCAGCCGCGAAGGGATCTTCCTGCTGCGAGCGAACCCACAGCTCAGTAGCTCGGTGTATGTAACGCGCCTCTAACGGCACATAGGCGTTTACATCCGGGGTTGCTGCGGCTGTCATCTTGTGCGTCTTCTTTTTTGCTTGTAGAGGCTTCCACGTTGCATCTTTGTTAGGGGTTGCGGCAGTGCATTTGTAGGTCACGGCGCTGACGTTCCCGTAATCGCTCTGTAAATTGGAACATCCTTGTTGTAGCCCTGATAACACGCTGGTAGCTCGAGAAGCGTGTGATATCTGGTAGCGCCTCTGCTAGGCGCGTCGCCGCGACCGTGACGTGCGACCTCTCTTCAGCGGTTGCCTCTTCGTTCTATATATTTAGTGCAGGTTCTATGTCCTTATTTTGAAAGAGCACTTACATTTGACGTTTGTAGTGGCACTTCAGTTCCTCATCCTTATCTAGTTTCTTTTCTTTAAGCTGGAGTCGTTTGAAGGCCACATCGTAGTTGTCTGGCGGAGACGGGTTGTCATTTCGCCACAGTAGGCCCGTCTCGAATCCTACCACCGGTAACCTCTTCATCTTGACTGCCAGGATAACAAGCGTCATTTGTTCGTCCTCTGTGTAGGAGCGCTTAGGTGCTACGCCCAGTGCCTCCAGTGCAAAGTGGTCCTTCATCAGTCGTTCCATTGCGTCTTTATCTTCATTGCGGAGCCAGATTTGATTGACTTGATGTGCTTGTTGCCGCGAGTTACCGATGCCATGTCGCACCCAGTTAAGGTCAGTACGTGACGCAACCAGTTGGTCGCGCTCACCTCTTCGAACCTCGTGAGCCAACAGTAGATGCCAGTTGTCTTGGCCTATCAAGATCGTAGGCTGTGTATCGGTCATAGTGCAGGTGGACCCATCGTCCAGCAGTGCATAGATGTCGCACGTTCCGGACGGGCTGGCGACTCGTACAGGCAGCACTTTCAGCAGTGCGGATGTCCTCTTCTCTCTTGCATAGGTGACTACTACGGCAGCTGATTCTTCCTTTAGAGGCTCTGGCGGTGGTCTAAAAGATGGCTGGAACACATAGAGTAGACGGTGGTGCATTGCTCGACATCCATTCAGTTCACACCTCTTCGGTTTGCAGTGATGCTGGAAGGTGCGGTGCCTCAGCAGCACAGACGATGTTCTCTTGCCAATCTCCAGCGTTCTTTAGCCTCAGAGCTCATGAAAGTTGCACATGTGGCTTTTATGTATTCTTTATGGTATATCCGGCAATATTCATTCTTCTTGGGCACGCTCGCTGGTTCTGATTGTGCTTCAGCGTGATAGGCGCGTGCTGCGGTGGGGCGGCGGTTTGGCTTCTCCCGCCGGTCCTCAGTAGGTACGTTCTCAAAGGGTGCGAAGCTTCCAACTCGATTCACTGCCTCCTGCAGGAACCTGTTGAACTTCATCAGGTCAGGTTCATCTTCATCTTCATCCCCGACGACGAAGTCGAAATAAAGATCTCCATACTATCTCTGGGACATACAGGTAGCGATTCTTGTCTACCGCCTCAATGGTAGCGGTGATTTTCGCTACCTGGGATGCAAACTTGCAGACATCTTTCGGACTTTCCGTTATCTTCAGTAGTTTTCGTAACTTATTCATCTCGGATCTGGCGAGGGCATCGGAGTGGCAAAATTCTTTACGAAGCAACTCGATGACTCTTTATGGTTTAGGTCTCCCGGCGAACAGGCAGTGTGCCAACTCCTTGGCGGCACCCCTCAGGCAGCGGCGCAGTCGGTACAGGTTCTCCAACTCGGTGAGCTGTGCTGCTGTTTCTTCATATGCACACAGGAAGGACAGTCAATCGTGTGGTGACCCGCTGAATGGTGGCAGCTCAAAGGCGCGTGCAGACGTGATGCGAACGGCTGTGGCTGCGGCTGTAGCAGTGGCGAGTCTTTCTAGCTCGGCAGCTTTGCTGTTCTCTTCTGTGGGCTTTGCTTTCTCCTCCTTGGCCAGCGGTGCTGGGGATCGAAATGGCGTGCTGGTGATGATCGCCTAACAACACTCTTCAGCTCCCTCTTCATGGCTGGCGGCGGAGGCTGGTATACCTCGACACATTCTTTGGTGCGTTCGTGGCGGACTACGGAGTTAAAGGAGTCCAAGTCCTATTCATCCGTTTCTTCTGCTTCTACTAAGGCAAGACGAACTACTAAGGGTCGATTCCAGCAGCACCTGCTTCTCCAGTAGTGCTACACGCTGCGCCAAAATTTCACGTTGACGACGGCTACTCTTCTTTGACGATGATGCGGTATGTGCGGACCGAGTAAAGCGCGCAGAAATGAGCAGGCTGGCGTCAGAAGGGCGAGGGGCGGCGGCAACAATGGCGGTGGCTTCCCCTTGACACGAAGTTGCTTTCATGGTCCGCTCTGATGCAGTCTTCCCTGTAGCTGTGGTACCCGATGATCCCGTGGCACCCGTTGTGGAGGTATCCCCCGACATGGTGGTTTTCGTAGCCGTTGCGTTTCCGGAAACTTCTTTATGCGCTGGTTGGTCCCTGTTGACAGGTGGTGAATTCTTCTTTTTCGACGACCTTGAGGCGTTACTCCTGGTCAGAACCATGGCGAAACTAATACAGTTCAGTCCAAGACACTAGACTAGCGATTCGGCTCGCAAAGGACCAAAATTATGTGGGCCGCCTTCGTTCGACCCACATGAAAAGCCGGGGGAGAGCAGTGGACTGATTTGTAGGAGAGACAGGTCGATCGTATGGTTGCGACTGACTTGCAAGAAGTAACGCTTCGGAGTGGAAGAAAACACAAATTGTGGGGACCAACGTAGGTTTGCGATGTGCAGCTTCCGATTGGGAGACGTGAGAGGCTTCCTTCTTCGAGGGTCAATTACGATGCTGTCGCTCGAGCGAAGGTCCTTACAAGGGTCAATTACGATGCTGTCTCTTGCGTAGGATTCTGTTAGAAAAGAGTAAGTTTTAGTTTAAATGGCAGACATGTACACAAATAAAGAAGCTATTAAAATATACTAGCTTTTGCCCGCGGCTTCGCCCGCGTGGATATTGATTTTATGACTGTCTTTGAGGGTGAGTGCTGCGAGTGTTGCTCCAGATCCATCAGGAACTAAATTAGGCTATTCTAATAAGGAGTCCATATCACTGTCCACCACCTCAACCACCTCTGTGCAAAAAATCATAACAATCCATTGTTTCGTTGCGATGTTAAAGAAATTAAACAAAAAAGTATATTTTTCAGTCGGACTATGCTATTTTCACGGGATAAAAAGTAGCCTGTTTCCTTCCCCGTGACACAGGCTACCTTACATGCCAAATTTCATCAAGATTGGTCAAGGTGTTGAAGCGTGAAAAGGTAACAAACCAAAAAATGAACACATTTTCACATTTATAATATTACTAGTGGGTGCTCGCGGCTTCGCCCGCGCAGTTCCCGTTTTTTGGTGTTCCCGTGGGAATTTCCCGAAATCCTTTCTTAGCGGATGCCTACGTTATAACATCTACCTGCATGCCAAATTTCAGCCCGATCCGTCCAGTGGTTTGGGCTGTGCGTTGATAGATCACTATGTCAGTCAGTCAGTCACCTTTGAGTTATATATATTTAGAAGAAGTAATAAGAATTCTGCTAATATTATAAACGCGAAAGTTTGTAAGAATGTATGGATATATGTTTGTTACTCTTTCACGCAAAAACTACCTAACAGATCTGGCTTAAATTGATTAGGTAGTCAGATTAGGACCTGGATTAACATATAGGATACTTTTTTCCACACTCGCAAGCCGCTTGCGGCTCGCGCACTGCGCACTCTCGAAAAGTCATAGAATTGTTGTCTACGCGGGTGAAGCCACGGGAAACAACTAATGATTTATAAAGTGATATTTATAGCCTCGCGCCGCTGGCATATGTCCCTGCATTTTAAATCTGTAATGTCATCGATAATATTCATTTAAATTAAATGCTGTAAAGCGACATATTGATCCATATTAAATGCAATTTATTTAAGGTACTTAATTGGATAAGGATTAATGCTGTATTGCTTAAAATAGCTTCGTTAATAAGCCATTATTTCTCGTAAAAAATAAAGGATAAAAAACGGTTATTGTGGGTGATACCTTAGAGATAGACATATATCATCGTAGACATTTTGTAGACCTTTTTAAGGTGTACAATATTTTAGTACATTATTTTGATCTATCTCAGAGGGTTCAGCCAGCGTTTGCAATGTAAGCGCAAAAAATGTGTTTATTCACGACATCACATTAGATACCTCTAAAATTATCAGTGTTTCTCTGCTAAATTATGCATGTATATACATATGAACCTTCCACTTGAATCACTTCACCAGGTCATCGGTCCACCAAGTGGGAGGCCTGCCTACACTACGTTTTCCGGTGCATAGTCGCCACTCGAGAACTTTACTGCCCCAACGGCTATCTGTTCTACGAGCAATGTGCCCCGCCCACTGCCACTTAAGTTTAGCAATTCTGAGAGCTATGTCGGTTACTTTGGTTCTCCTACGGATCTCCTCGTTTCTGGTTCGATCACGCAGAGAACCTCCGAGCATAGCGCGCTCCATTGCCCTTTGGGTGACCTTGAGCTTTCTTATGAGGCCCATAGTAAGCGACCATGTCTCAGTTCTGTATGTCATCACTGGCAACACACACTGGTCGAAGACCTTGGTCTTAAGACACTGTGGTATCTGGAACGTAAAGATATTGCGAAGCTTCCCGAACGCTGCCCAGCCGAGTTGGATTCGACGATTGATCTCTTTCTCGAAGTTGAACCTACCTAACTGGACTGTTTGTTTCGAGTGTAGTCGTCCATAGTCTCAGCCATAACCACGATATCGTCAGCGAATCGAAGGTGGGTGATGTACTCACCGTTGATGTTGATACCCCAGTACAAGAGCGGTGGTGATCAGTTTCGGAGATATAACGTCCCCTGTCTCACCCCTCGCTGCAGCTGGATAGGTTCCGAGTTCCTGGAGGCGAACCAACATGGTGGCGTTTTTTATACAAACACTTCAGCACTTCGATATATCGATAGTCAATTTGGCACCGCTAGAGAGACTGTAACACAGCCCAAGTTTTGACCGAATCGAAGGCTTTCTCATGGTCCACAAATGCCAAGCATAGTGGTTGATTGTACTCTTCGATCTTCTGTATAATCTGCCACAGCGTATATATGTGATCTATAGTACTAAATCCTTTTCGGAAACCGGCTTGTTCGGGAGGCTGGAAGTCGTCGAACCTGCGTGCGAGACGATTCGTAATGACTCTCGAAAATAGCCTGTAGACATGGCTCGGAAGTGAGATGGGTCTGTAGTTCTTCAGCAGGGTATTGTTGCCCTTTTTAAAGAAAAGCACGACCACACTTCTGTGCCATGCCTTAGGCGTTTGTCCCTCAAGTATGACGGAATTAAATAATTTCTGAAGAGCTTTAAGTACCGGTGTTCCACCAGCTTTCAGAAGTTCAGCCGTAATTCCACCAACACCCGGTGCCTTATTGTTTTTAAGCTGTTTGAGAGCCATTCTGATCTCGTACAGGCTGTCGTCCGGGATATCTTCGGTATAGTGTCGGGTAAGTCTAGCTCTTGGGTCTTTAGCCAGATCGCTGACAGGCAGCCGTGTTGTCGTGTACGATTGTCCGTAAAACTTCTCAGCTTCTTCCAGCAACTCAGTCTTAGACGATATGATCCTGCCATCCTCAGTCTTAGGCTTGGTCAGTTGGTTTTGTCAAACAGACAGGTCTCTCGCGACACTTTTGAGCCTTTGTTGTTCTCGATCGCCTCTTTAATACAATTTGTATTTTAGTGGCGCAAATCGCGAGTTAGAGACTTAGAGATCTGCTTGTTTAGTTGCCGATACTGAGTAGCGTCTTCAGAGGACTGCAAAACCAATCTGCGTCTTTCTTCCATGGGGTTGCTGGTGAAGTCCGAAATTTTTTTTGGTTCTCTTTGAACGGCGAGTTTTAAAAATCTTAGACCCGACCGTTTGGACAATTTCCACGAACCTGTCGTTATAATAGTCCACATTTTCGCAGTCTCCTAGGCATTCGAAGCGATTGTGCAACTTTATTTATTTATTTATTTACACTTATAGTACACCAAAACAATTTCGTAAAGCTAATAAATATAGTTATTATAATGTAGTGTACAGTAGGTGGTCTTATTGCTAAAAGCAATCTCTTCCAGGCAACCTTTAGCTGAAAGCTCTCGGGGCTTTGGTGCTGGATGGGCGCTGGTCGGAGCGTGGACTGCATCAGTCGGCATCTTTTTAGCTTGGTCTTTAGATTCAATGTGCCTCTGACCATTCGGTGATCGCTTCCTTGTTTTACTGAGTTAATCACAGAGAAATCATTGAATATTTGCCTTCTCGTCGACAAGATGAAGTCAATCTCGTTCTTCGTTACGCCATTGGGATGCAACCATGTCCACTTTCGCTGTTTAGGCTTTTTGAGAAGGAGTTCATCATAAAGAGGCCCTCCCTCTCCACAAAGTCGGCCAGCAGCTGGCCACGTGCATTTCTCTCTCCATATCCAAATTGCCTGCCCCACTCTCAGTTCATCATCACTTCGTTTGCTCAGTTACGAGTCGCCCAGTTTTCGAATCACTCTATATGTATTTAAAAAACCACATCAACATTCATTGCGTAGTTTTAAAGATCTAAGCATACATATGGACAGACAAACACTGGGAAGCGACTTTGTTTTATACTATGTAGTGATAGTGAATATTTAAAAAAAACACATCAAAGTCGTTGCGTAGTTTTAAAGATCTAAGCATACATAGGGACAGACAGGCAGCGGGAAGCGACTTTGTTTTATACTATGTAGTGATAAGTAAGGATTAAATAGTGTAAAATTTATATAATTTATATAAATACCTTCATTAAATACTTATAACGGTTTAATTGTACAATATAAAATAAATAAGCAATATAATACATGGCTTATCGACTTCAAGAAGAAAGGGAGAGCTCCTTGACTTTCTTTTTAAAGGAAAATATGCTCTCATAATCGCGGAATACGTGAGGTAGGGAATTCCACAACCTGATGGCATAAATAGAGAAGGAGTAAGAGAAAAAATCTGGGGTATGGATGGGAACGTTCAGGAGGGATTTTAGGTGGGATCGGGATTGTTGTTCTGTCTGGCGTTTCCAAATGAAGCATTCGCGCAGGTAACTAGGGGAGCTGGGTTTATGGAGGATGTTAAAAAGGAGACAAAAGATGTATTTGTTCCTGCGCAAGCGATTCGGCAGCCATTTTAGATGATTACGAAACTGTGAAACATGATCAAATTTACGTAATCCAAAGATGAATCGGATTCACAGATTCTGTAAGCGCTCGCGCTGTTAGGAAGATCCTTGATGACGTCAAATTAACACGAGTTAGCATAGTCAAGAGGCGCTAAAAGAAGCGTTTGAGCAAGAGATATCTTTGTTTTCAAGGGTAAAAACCATTGTAGACGCTTTTTGGATGTAGCATAGTAGTGAAGTTTCCTGCTGACCTCGTTGATATGAGCTGACCAAGATAGTTTGGAGTCAAAGATGACCCCCAGATTTTTAGCTGTAGAAGTGAAGGAAATTACAGCGCCATCGTAAACAATAGCCCGAATTTTAGTCAGATCAATTTTTTTCAACATATACTTACTCCCAATAAGCATCGCCTGAGATTTTTTAGGGTTCACTAATAGACCATACGTATTTGCCTACTCGCAGATATACTGAAGATTGTCATTGATAAATTTTATAGCCTGGATGTAATTGGACAGTTCAAAGTGATGATATAGCTGCAAGTCGTCTGCATGGAGATGGAAATTGGAGGAAATTACTTTAGTGGCATTGTCAATGAACATTAAAAAAAGAAGACGAGATAGAACGCCACCTTGTGGCCGCCCGCAGCCAGGTTACACTAGACTGAAGCTGAGTCTTCTAAATGAATACATTGCGAGTGGCCACGAAGATACGAATCGAACGAAGATATTACCGAATAAGAAAGATTATAAGAGCGGAGAACAGTAATAAGTATGTCAAAGTCGACGGAATTGAAGACACTGCTGAAATCAAGAAGAATAAGCAAGGTGAGCTGTTTGTGTACCATGGCAAAGCGAATATCTTCGGTGACCTTTAGCAGTGCCGGGATAGTACTATGTCCAGGGCGAAAGCCAGACTGAAAGGGAGACAGAAGATAATTTGAAGATAGAAAGAGAGAAAGCTGCTGGTGGACAATGTGCTCAAGGACTTTGGATAGGTAAGGAAGGATGGATATGGGAAGAAACTCGGAAGGTGATGAGTAATTATTAGTTTTGGGGAGAGGAATAACATGTACCTTTTTCCAAGATGAATAAAATGATCCAGAAAATAGAGAGTAGTTATATATGTGAGTAAGGATAGGAAGAATAGCCGGTAGAATCAAATTTGTCATTCGTGAGCACAGTTGGTCACTGCCTACATTATTAGAAGTAATTCGATAATTTTAAAAGTTTCGGAATATGTAATATCTTGAAGAGAGAAAGGGGGCCAGGAAGGAGGAGAAAGCGAAGAAAGATCACTAATAGTTTTTGACTTAGTGGTTTGACTTAACACTAGTGGAGAAAGATTGAAATGTTTATTAAGGAGACCCAAGTCGAAAGACACATTTTCAGGGCTTGATGATCCACCAATACTAACAGATTTCAAAAAACGCAATACTTGAGCTTGGTTGCAGTTAGAAGTAGAGTTATGAATGTTACTTCGTTTGACATCCCTACTCGTACACAGACTGCATCTATTGCGTAACACCTTGTAACGAGCAAGATTCTATTCGGTTGGCCTTTTTCAACCGACTTCAAAAAGGAGGAGGTTCTCAATTCGACTGTATGTTTTTTTTTGTATGTTTGTTACGCGATATCTCCGCCGATTGTGAACCGATTTTCAAAATTATTTTTTTATTTGAAAGAATATACTTCCGAGGGGGTCCCATTGTCACCAAGTCAGGATCTGATGATGGGATCCCAGGGAAATCGAGAATAACCCTCAAATTTTATAGGCACATATTACGTGTTTCATGTATTTCCTAAAACTTTCCAAGTTTTGGCGTCTGGTAGTCATCATCTCATCATCATCATCAGATGAGCTGATGAAGGAAGGTACAACTCCTTAACGGTTAGGAGTTGGAGGATAATTCTTTAAAAAAATTACGTAGACCGATAGTTGTATTCTTTCAGGTTATTCAGATGAGCTGATAATGGAAGATTTAACTCCTTAACTTTCAAGCTGTTGAGCGATACGCTGATTTTTACGTGATATCTCCACCGATTGTGAACCGATTTTCAAAATTCTTTTTTTATTTGAAAGAGTATACTCCAGAAGGGGTGTCATTGTCACCAAGTCAAGATCTGATGATGGGATCCCAGGGAAATCGAGAACAACCCTCAAATTTTATTGGCACATATTACGTGTTTCATGTATTTCCTAAAACTATCCCAAGTTTTGGCGTCTGGTAGTCATCATCTCATCATCATCATCATCATCAGATGAGCTGATGAAGGAAGATACAACTCCTTAACGGTTAGGAGTTGGAGGATAATTCTTTAAAAATTTCACGTAGACTGATAGTTGTTTTCTTTCAGTTTATTCAGATGAGCTTTCATGCTGTTGAGATGATGATGATGGAAGCCACAGGAATCTGTATCTGTTAATGAAACACATGCATTATGAATTATGCTTTGATGTTTCCTATTGGCGAGTGGGTGATTGGGTATAACGTTGTTAGATTGATAGCATTATCACTAAAAATAAATAAAATAAAAATAAAAGTTTAAAAAACTTAAAAACCGACTCCAAAATGAAATTCACTCAAAAGTATGAAATAATATTACTATACTTAGATACACGACATTAACCAAGAATAACGAAATCAAAGGTGGCTAGGAATTAAATAAGGGGCCTAAAATTTTTTTTTGAGGTCGGTGTCAACAATGCCATTGAATCTAAAACATTTGATACGTAAGTAGCTGTATGCTGATACCGACCTCAAAAAAAATTTTAGGGCCCTAATTCAATTTCTAGCCACCTTTGATTTCGTTATTCTTGGTTAATGTCGTGTATCTAAGTATAGTAATATTATTTCATACTTTTGAGTGAATTTCATTTTGAAGTCGGTTTTTAAGTTTTTTAAACTTTCATTTTTATTGGTAACACCGCTTGGCTTTATCATGTAGACCCATCAGCTGTCTGATAGACGTTGTAAGCCACGTAGCTGGGACATGTTTAAATTTGTTTTTTTTTAAAGAGTGCATGGTGGTCAAATATTTGGGTTACAATGGTACTAAAGATAGCAAAATTCTGATCAATATCGTCTGCAATGAGAACAGGATCCCAATCAATGTTAGCAGCATCGTGATGCAAATTGTCCAGGTGAATGCTCTAAAAACTACGAAGAAAGAGATACTTGGCCTTACGCTTAGGGGGGGAGAACTTTGAGAGAAACAAAAATCAGGTCATGGTAGGAAAAGATGGTAGATGTATATAGGTCATGGTAGATCGTATGGTTGCGACTGAATTGCGAGGAAAAGTAATGCCTTGAAAGAAAACACGATGAGTTGCGGTACCAACGTGGTTTGCGATGCACTGCTTCCGATTGGAAGACGCGGAAGGTTTTTCTTCTTCGAGGTTCTATTACGATGCTGTCGCTCGAGTGAAGGTCCTTGCCAGGGTCAATTACGGTGCTGTCTCTTATTTTCTTCTGATTTTCGCTTCTTCTTGATTCTTGTACTGAATGTTCAGAACTGAATGATGCTACCGCGGTCCTTTTCTGTTTATATACCTTTCTCTGTCGAAAAGTCTAGAAAAAAATGAAAAGGACAGGGGATGTGAAAGCAAGATAACAAATAATAAATATTGGAACTCACTCGGTTGAAGCAATACTGTAAGGGCGACCGTTTTTATACAAACAGATACCCTTGCCTATTTTCGCGGTTTTCTAGCCTCTTTTGTCATTTCCAATGAAGGACAGACACGTAAACCCATTTATTAACACAACAGTTAGTATTTATAACACAAAAGGAACCTTACAACTACGATACCTAAGCTAGTACAGAGCATGTAAAATAACACTGCTAATAGCTAATTGTAAGGCCCTATAAGCTAAATATGTACATCTCTAAATAGTTATATTCTGCCTATAACATTAAATTACATAAAAATACCCATTTGCAATATCCTAGCTAATTGGGAGATGAAACACAAATGAACAAAAACTTAATTTCAAAACTATTAGATCTGCTCACCGTCTGCCGTCCCGGTAGGACGTGTGCGCTCAGTACCCCCGCTCTCGGCGCCCCGCCGACAGCTGCCCTCGTTTGTGCTCTTATCGATCGTCGTTAGTGTCGATCGATAAGGGTCGTGTGTGTGTGTGTGAGTGTTTGTCGCCCGCGCTCTCGCGGGCGGCTTTCTGCCGCCGGATTCTGGAGTAAGACTCTTTTATTTCACTACTGTTTTACTTGTTCTATTTCTTGTATACTGTGTCATTTTGTGTTCCTCTGTGTACTGTATTGTCCCTGTCTCGTACGGTCGGGGTTATCCCCGTACCACCACTGCCTTCTAGCGCAATAACGCAGGACATTTCGACCGACCGACTGACATCTGCGTTAGTCGCGTTTCTCCAAGCTGAGCCTAGCTACTTGAAGAAAATCTTTCACGCCATCCCCCGCGAAGCCTTAGTAGCATACCTGCCCCCGCCCCAGATACTCGACTCGCCCGCGTCTCCCACGCCGTCGTCAACCGCGCCTGCCCCCGAGCAGGCGTCCGAGGTTGACAATGGCAAAGACCAGGTTACCGAAATATTCATGGACGCTGACACCGAGTCAGTGTCCTCCCGCGCTAACAAACGTAGCCGTCCCAAAGATTTAGACTCATCTGAGTCATCGGAGGACAACGTTACGGGTGATTTTGAATTCCAATCCGCTAGCGATAGGAAAGCCGCCCTTAAGGTCAGAAAGCTTGCGAAGCGTCAACTCGCCGAGCTCGAAAGAGCGAAGCAGGTGTTGCTGTCTCTTTCTTCTCTACCTAACCCTACCGCTAGTTCCGCGTCGCCGTCGTCCCGTCCCGCTCTATCATCCCTTCCCTCTCTTGGACGTAGTTGTTGTAGAGATCTCAAACGAGGACATATTCACTGACCTGACATCGTTAGGGTTGCCAGTTGAGGGTGTGCACAAACTGCACAGCCGCTCTGGCAAAAAAATTCCCTCGCTCTCGTAGTCTTGTCCAACAAGCCGGGGGCGAAAGATATCTTTAGATTGGGTAAACTCACCATCTGTGGGCTATCTAATGTAAAGGTAGAGCCCCCTCACAAACGCGGCTACCCCGGGCAATGCCACAGTTGCCAAATGTACGGCCACGCAGCGGCAAACTGCACTGCCATCCCGAGGTGCGTTAAGTGCCTAGGTTCCCACGGCACCAACGAGTGCACGCGAAACCGCGACTCGGACTCCTCTCCCCCAGCCTGTGTTCTATGCGGCCAAGAGGGCCACCCGGTCAACTACCGCGGTTGCCCGCGTGCCCCAAAACCACCACCACTAAGGGTCAAACCCTCCCCGCTACCCAAACAGGGTTCTAAGTGGGCACCGACACCAACGGCGGACAACTTTCCCGCGTTAAGGACCCCTAAGGTCCAACCAAACACGGCCCCCAACAACGCCTGGGGTAGGGTTCTCCCAACAGCCCCCCTAAACCGGCTCCTAAAGCCACCCCTCCCCCCCCCACAACCGCGACCCCAACCGGGTGGCTCTCAGCCCTCCCTCAAAGACGATATGCAAACGGTGGCCGCCACCATCGCGAACTTCGACATTCGCGAAATAGCGGTTCTAGCAGGCAAAATACGCGCCTCACGCACTCCCCAAGAGCGCTTACTCGCTCTTGTGGAACACCACCACCTCCTTAGCTTGTTCTAAAAATGCCCTTATGGAAAAACAACACCCCAACTTTAAGTGTCAATACCGGTCGGGTGAAGCCCAAGGGGCTATCGCTCATCACTTTTAACACGCGCGGATTATGTAGAAATATCCCCGAGCTTAAACTATTCGTTAAAAGTATGCACATAGACATACTAGCAGTGCAGGAAACTTTCCTTAAACCCTACATAGTTAAAGGATTTAATATTCCCCAATTGAACATTATTAGAAACGATAGGCTTAACGAACAAAGGGGTGGAACAGCCATCTATTATAGGAGAGCAATCCACTGCTCACAAATTCCCACCCCCCAACTCACCAACATGGAAGCCACTATAGTCAAACTAGCCATGACGGGACATTAGTCACTAGTCATAGCATCAGTCTATATCACCCCAACTAGAGGTCCACGCCGCGCCGGCGTGCCGCCGCCGAGCTACCTCAGCGCGCCGCCGCCGCCGCCGGGTCGTTCAAAATTTCGCGCCGACCTCGAAATTCGAATAAATATTTAACCTATTTATTCAAACCGACCAAAACAAACAATGCGCTGTTGCCATTCCGTGCGCTAGCGACTGCTCGCTGCATGCATCACTACCGTTTTTGTATCAGACTTTGCGAGAAAATTTGTAAAAAATGCTGACATAGAATTACCTGAACCAGGTCCTTCTTCGCAATCGCAAGAAAATCTTCTCCAAAAGTTGGCAAAAAAACATTCCAGCAGATTTTTTGACGATAATGAAGAAGTTTCACAGGAATGCTGGAAATACCTAGCCACTGCTAGTCCATCCGATATAGAAAACTTAGATAATGATGTTCTGAGGTATTGGGCGGCAAAAAAAAATGTTTCCTTGGCTTGCAGGGTTGGCGCGGTCACTTTTAAGCATTGCAGCTACAAGTACACCCAGTGAAAGGGAGTTTTCTGTAGCTGGGATGGTTTTGACTGCTAAGCGATCGCGATTAAATCCGGCAAAGGTGAACAAAATAATTTTTATTCACGATAATTACAGCCACTGTAGCTGTACTGTAAACAATTTTTAGTCAGTGATTGGAGATAAGAAATAAATGTTTATTCCTAGCATAGTTATGTTTTTTTTAATTATTCCTCCTAAAAAAAGTCCTCACGCCGGCGACGCCACGCCGCGCCGGGTTTAAAACCCAGCGCACCGCCGCTGATTTTTTTTGCCGCGGCGTGGATCTCTAACCCCAACTAAAACCCTCCCTAGAAAGTAATTTCAAGGCCTTACTAGCCCTAAGTCCACCATTATGATTGGAGACTTCAACTCCAAGCATACTGACTGGACGTGCCTAAAAACCAACGACAATGGCGTTAAGCTCCTCAAAATCACTGAAAATCTTGAACTAACTGTATACTCCCCATAAGCCCCCACTCACTACCCGGATAATCCGGACCACGACCCCGACATACTCGACTTTGCCATATTTAAGGGAGTTTCCCTTAACGTTTGCGCGATAGACACACTTGACGAGCTAGGTTCGGACCACCGCCCAGTCTCCCTGAAACTAGGCCCTCAAAATATCACACCCGCCCCCACGACAACTAAATTCACCAACTGGGACGGTGTCACTGACTCACTGACCTCAGCCATTGACGCTCCCGACTCCGCATACGCTTTCTGATGACGACGTTGTCGAAGGTAGCAAGGAAGGCACGGCAGCCCGCAGAGCTCCTGCTGCAGAACCAGAGACCCTTAGGCCCCTGTGACAGGTTGTTCCTGTTGTACCGATTCGCGCCAAACATTAAAACCGGTTTCCCGAAACGCGACGTGGTCAGTACTGCTACTGAAATAGTAGGATAATATTGGGCATTCTGTCCAACCTTGCGTTCGTTCGGGTGAATTGAAATTCACCCTTTCTTACGCAGCTGTGACAGAATACCCAATATTATTTTTTGTTATAGGTTTAATTATTTATCTGTTTCTATCAAATTAATACTAAAGTTTATGCAGTTATTCTAATATACCAAATTTTCGTTCTATCTTGTCACAAGATTCGAACCCACTCTACTTTTGTGTAGAAGCTGAAATATTGAACCACTTACCTATATCGCTATACAGGTGGGTCATGAAATAATGCTAGACTACCTAACTCGACATTGATACACAATATTGATCAATATACTTTGTTGAAAAACGAAACGGAAGCCCAAACATTAATACATTAATATCATGTAAATATTTTTTAAAATCAGGTATTAGTAAATATGCTTAATATACGATTGTTCAGAGTGCACGCTACGAAAACCTAAAAAGCTAATTCATCTCTGACCTAATATCGTATAAACGTACCTATTTGTATTTATTGCTTAATCATGTTCACACATAATATGTTAACGTTTTTGATGACAATACTAATAAGTAGTTTGTAAATTTTAAACCGACTACGTTTAAATAGAGGGAATATCTATGACTGAAATTATCATTAAATTAAGTATGTTTTTGTTCAGTTTATTTTATTGGTATAAACAAAATACATACAGCTCACATTCCTTCCAAAGTGCTCAAGCCTACCCTGAATTAGTACGTGGTCCTAGTGCGGGTTGATCGACTTCACACAACTTTTCTTCGCACACAACTATGTTTTCTTATGAGTGAAATAAATTCCTGTAAAATAAAGATTAAATCTAAAGAATTATTATTAGAAGCAATATAACATTCTACTTACCTACCTATATAATAGTCATGTTCAAAACTAGTTAATGTTCTACATGAGCTTTGATAGCAAACGATTAGGTATTAAATTAAAATCATTAATACAATGTTCTAAGAGGGAAAGAAAAATCAAAGAACTTAAATAGGCAAAGTCGTGGGTGATCGGTTGTTTAAAACAAATACTTACATACTTATTTTGAAAAAACAGCATATACGATAAAATATACTTCTATCCAATGACCTTACATTTATGGACTAGACATTTTCAATTTCATATCGAAGCCTAGTAGAATCAAGTAAGAACTAAGTCAGTAATTGATTGATTAGGTATTTGATGTCAGAGGTAAAAATACATATCACCTATTGCTCACATTTCATTGTCTGTTGAACTTATCCATAAATATAAGGTTTTTGTTCTGACCTACAAATACAGTTTTGCTGTTTAAGCTTTACCGTACCTTTAAATTAGGCGGTGATTAATTTAAAACCGGTCAAGTGCGAGTCGGTCTCGCTCATGAAGGGTTCCGTTCCATTATCTATAAAAATCACGTTTGTTGTATGGAACTTTATAAACCCTTAAATATTAATTTATTACTTTGGAAGTGTCTCTCGCGCAAACTATTCAGTTTAGGAAAAAAATTATTAGAAACCTCAATATCATTTTTAAAGACCTATCCAAGGATACCCTACACGTTTGACGAAAAAAATACTTTTGAGTTTCAGTTCTAAGTATGGGGAACCCCCAAAATTTATTGTTTTTTTTTCTATTTTTGTTTGAAAATCTTAATGCGGTTTACAGAATACATCTACTCACCAAGTTTCAACAGTATAGTTCTTATAGTTTCAAAAAAAAGTGGTTGATGTGACATAATTTTTTTTAACATTCGGCTACGGAACCCTAAAAAGTATGTAGCATTGACTGTTGGTATCTCAGAGAAAGTTGATAAGTTTCATGAGTAGAAGCCGCAGTTAATATTTGGTTACACATTTTTTTTATCACTTTGTATATCTATCTCAAAGTATCTAATCACATGAACCACACCGAATCTTGAATTACTTTATACCTACCCTTTTAAAATCATTAATTACATTAGTACTATTTTTATTTTAATATGTTAAGTACTACGAAGTTTCTCTGCGTGATCGAATCAGAAACGAGGAGATCCAACATACCAATATAGCTCTATGAATTGCTAAACTTAAGTTGCAGTGGGCGGGGCACATAGCTCGTAGAACAGATGGTCGGTGGGGTAGTAAAGTTCTCAAGTGACGACCGCGTACTGGAAAACGTCGCGTAGGAAGGCCTGCCACTCGGTGGACCGATGACCTGGTGAAGGTCGCAGGAAGCCAAAACCAGTCGTCGTTGTCCAGCAGTGGACGTCATTTGGCTGAAATGAAGATGATTATGATGATGACGTTAAGTACTATCTAAATAATTTGATTTTTATGAAACAGTCGGTTATTTATTCTCATCAATATCAGATTATTTATTTTTGTTTGTTATAATGGTTAAGAGCTAAGATTAAATTTATCATAATTTAACAAACAAACTCAGGGAAGATTACAGTCATGTATACCATATTATAGCGTTTTAGAATCGAACACGAAGGTAATTGTTGACTCTGCACAAACTCGACATAGTTTTTACATTTTGCTTTTGGAGCAATTTTTACCACAAATTTTGTGTCATCATTACAGCTCATATACGTCCCCACCGAGGGGCTCGAGCCTAATCAAATCTGGACGGCCAATGTACCAATGAGTTTTTCAAAAACTTACGTACATACTTACCGATTGCTTTAACGGTGAAGGAAAAACATCGTGAGGAAACCTACACACGCCTGCGAAGAAACTCGAAGGTTGTGTGTGAAGTCGACCAACCCGCACTGTAGTCGGGTATTTAGTGTCACCAACCTTGCAAATTGTCAACAAAGGAAGCCGCTTGGCACAGGCATACCTAGTGGTCATCTGAGCTGATTTAGCCCTGTACCCACGTGGTACCACCCTGCAGGTAGGTGGGGGAGGGGGGGGAAATTCCATCTGCCGCGCTGCACTCTTTCGTCCCTATCTCCGTAAGTTTAGCAAACAAGTCGTGTTTGGTATCGTTTTCGTATAATTTAAGGACGACGAATTCATTTCTGGATCAAAATTTTCACTTGTTCATAGAAGAAAAAAAGATTAGGCGCAAAAATAGAAAAAATAGAAATAAAAATTCTTACAAAATCTATGCCTACAACTAAACCAGGAGACTATGTTTTATAAAAAAAATATGATTTTGTAGCCCTGTTTATCTAGAATATATAAACATAAACTTTCTTAATAGATTGAACTAGTAAATGTGTCAAAAAAAATTTATTGCCTCGTGCGGTGGAGCTGCGACGGGAGAAGTAAGTATTTTTGGATAGGATTTGACACTAAATTGTAAACAATTATTAAAATAATGAGCAATGAAACTAATTAGTATAGGTGTATCTATATCTAGAGATAATATTCTTGAAGAAATATCTAGAGTAAATATTGTTAAAAAATAATATTAGAGTTCATAACATTAAAATAAATGTTTTATAATCACTGAGATAAGCCTAAATTTCAGCTTATTTTAATCATGTTAGTTGTAATAGGGATTCCTATTTTAATTGTAATAATGGAATAAAGAATAAAAGGTCTATTTTAGTAAATAATACAATTTATTGACCGTTTCCGGGTGTAAGTGGTCCAATAAACATCTTTAGAATTTAAGCCGACCTCACCTGCTCGTGGTGCACCCTGCTAGGCTACAAACGAGGCTCTGGCAAAACTGGTTACCTTCGGGGTTTTGGGAGTCAGACGGCAGTTTTTCCTTATAATACCTGAAACCTGTCATTTATTGTGAAAATGTCGGACAAAGACCATGGCACAAGTCGGGACAAAGCTAGGTAGAAGAAGAAGATTCACAGTTTCCGCTGCAGCCACACAGTTCGGTGCACCTTATCTCTCTTTTTAAACAATTGCACCTTCCTGCGCATTTTTTCTTGCATTTACATCGTATTAACTCCATGCAAGCAGCGGCTGCTGGCGGTAGGGTGGTCCAAACAGGCTCCCATTTGCCATTATTTTTTGCCCAACCCCAGTCAGCAGGACATGGCAGGTTTTATGTAGGTTGCAAAAGTTGACCCCATATATGTCCTCCCAGATAAATTTCTCTCAAAATATGGTTGCGCAGGGCATCTTTAGTTGGTGGAAGATTCTCCAGCTGTCTGTGCTTTTTCGTAAATAGTAGTTTTCTACACTGATTGATATCAGTGCACGCGCCAGATCTAAAATGAAACAAATTGTACACAACATGCATTCCAATAATTACTTAAATTATTTCAAATCACAAAAGCCAACCACCACTTAAATTACTTGTCATTTATAGAATTGACAAATTTTTCTAGTATTGGTAAAGCTTGTTCCACATTTCCTTCTTTAGCGCTTGTGAACCACTCCGTCGCAGGTAGATAAGCGCCCCAAGCTTCGAAAGCACTCTTTTTCCCTTTACCAGCAAAAGACGAAACGGTATCACACCCGGAAAAGGCGTGGAACATTGGCAATACTTCTGCCTTTTCTGGTCCTAAAAGAAAATAAACTAGTATATAGCTGAATTACTTTCAGATTTTAAAGTGTAAATATATTATATTTATTTAGGTTACCTAATGAAGCTGCAATAGCATGGCATGGCAAGAACTGATTTTTTCCCGTGCCAATATGAACCCACAGTTCCTCAAGCTGTGGCAATTGTGACACACATGAAACCGCAAGGACAACAACATTGGTATCCACTGTACGCACCATGATTTTTGTGTCCTTGGGCTGCAGCATCACCAATGTGGACCATTATGCGCGTATCTGCTTCCTCATGGTTGCATGGTTCCAGAGCTTTTTTATCACTGGGGCTGTTGCTGAAAACTGTGGGTCCATCTGTCGTATAAAAGTTTTTGCCGGCTAAGAATTCTGTAGCTTGGCACTGTAGAGCTAGGAAATGGAAAAGTTCCTCTTTATTGGAATTATCCCAGAGAAAATTTGCCCAACCCTTCGGAATTCTAAAATTTGAATTAAAACGTGTTCTTTGTCCGGTGCCACGTTTTAGTCTCGTTTTTGAGACTGTCAGTGTCGTATCTGTCCCAAATCACATCTAATCTTGATACAGTGACAAGCTCTCTGTTCGCGAAAGGTATAAATACTTTTTCAGCAGTTTTGCTGAGTCCTGGAGCCCTTAAGTTTAGCAATTCCGAGAGCTATGTCGGTTACTTTGGTTCTTCTACAGATCTCCTCGTTTCTGATTTGATCACGCAGAGAAACGCCGAGACGCTCCATTGCCCTTTGGGTGACCTTGAGCCTTCTTATGAGGCCCATAGTAAGCGACCATGTCTCAGTTCCGTATGTCATCACTGGCAACACACACTGATCGAAGACCTTGAGATAGGTACCTACTATATAATAACTTATAAGTAGAAATAAAACATGGTATTTTTTTTAAGATAACCGGTCGGCTGTCTTCTTCCTGAATCCATCATCGGACCCTCCTCACCTAGTGTAATATATGGGACTCGTCAAAACCATCCAAATGAGACCAAACTCAAGAGGGTTACTAGTAATACTAGAAGAGTTTCACTGTCCACCTCCTGACTTCATCATCAGGCCCAGTTGAGACTACCATAATATTGTTTCGTTACTAGCACCCCACGTGTATGCAAAGTTTCATAAGAATCGATTCAGTACAACTGAAAAAGCTTTCACAAGATTTGAAACAAAGGAAGGCGTAAATATATATACGGGGTTAAGTCAAATAAAATCGTTTAAAAACATAGTAAATCTAAATAAATACTTACAATTCTCATACCCTATGAAAAAAATATACTAGTTTGATAGTTTATCCTCCTGAAAACACTTCAAAAGTTAAAAATACGTGCTTGCGTTATGTAGTGATCACTGAGTAAGATGCGAACCGACTGAACTGAGAACACGCGTGTAATGGTCACTGAGCGCTCCGCGCAGCGGTCGAGTTGAACGAGCCGCTAAAACGCAGCTCCGCCGTGCGACGCTAATGATTTTTTTTTACACATTTATAAGTTAAATTTATTAAGAAAGTTTATGTATGTATTATCAAAATAAACAGGGCTACATAATTATATTTTTTTTATAAAACATAATCTCCTGGTTTAATTGTAGGCAAAGATTTTGTAAGAATTTTTATTTCTATTTTTTCTATTTTTGCGCCTAATCTTTTTTTCTTCTATGAACAAGTGAATAGATATTTCTTCAAGAATATTATCTCGAGATATAGATACACCTATACTAATTAGTTTCATTGCTCATTATTTTAATAATTGTTTACAATTTAGTGTCAAATCCTATCCAAAAATACTTACTTCTCCCGTCGCAGCTCCACCGCACGAGGCAATAAATTTTTTTTGACACATTTACTAGTTCAATCTATTAAGAAAGTTTATGTTTATATATTCTAGAAAAACAGGGCTACAAAATCATATTTTTTTTATAAAACATAGTCTCCTGGTTTAATTGTAGGCATAGATTTTGTAAGAATTTTTATTTCTATTTTTTCTATTTTTGCGCCTAATCTTTTTTTCTTCTATGAACAAGTGAAAATATTGATCCAGAAATGAATTCGTCGTCCTTAAATTATACGAAAACGATACCAAACACGACTTGTTTGCTAAACTTACGGAGATAGGGACGAAAGAGTGCAGCGCGGCAGATGGAATTTCCCCCCCCTCCCCCACCTACCTGCAGGGTGGTACCACGTGGGTACAGGGCTAAATCAGCTCAGATGACCACTAGGTATGCCTGTGCCAAGCGGCTTCCTTTGTTGAAGATTTGCAAGGTTCCCATACAAATCAACACACTAAATACCCGACTACTGGGCCCGCGTGGTCGACTAAGGCCTAATCGCCCTGATTCAGGGTAGGCAAATTTTGTGTATTACAAACAAAAGAGTATATCTCAGCTTACAAATTGTTGCTCTTCTATTTTATGTTTTATTCAATAAAGTTCATTTTTACATACTAGGTACGGAGAGTTTACGTGTCTTTTCGATTTATTGACTAAACCGAATAAAAGCTGAGAAAATTATTGATTTATTATCACTTCTTCGTCGAGTATTCAGAAGAAATCAACACCACCCAGTACCAGCGCTGAGACCTGCAAGTGGACTACGTAGAGCCGTCAATACCAGCACAAGCGCTGGGACCTGCAAGCGAGCTACGACGAGTCACTACCACCTGCAAGGGAGCTACGAGGCACCGCCGCCGCCCCAGCACAAGCGCTGGGACCTGCAAGCGAGCTACGACGAGTCACTACCACCTGCAAGGGAGCTACGAGGCACCGCCGCCGCCCCAGCACAAGCGCTGGGACCTGCAACTGAGCAACTACATACCGCCACCGCACCGCCCGCCGTCAACACCATCAAGTTTGCTCTGCTACGCTCTTCCCTCTTCGGTCCGGTACAAGAAACTTCTAAACTACCTATTGAAATGTTAGTGAGTATTTTAATGACTAGCAGTCTTTTTTATTATACAGTGTTTAATTAGGTTTGTGTTGTGGTTCATGTATAACACCACCCCATCTCTTTCAGTCAGTGTTGTAAGGGAACAAACATAAGGATTGGTGGCGATTACAGCGAAACCCTCAACTTAATGACTGATATACTGTTTTCAATTATGTTTAATTGTAGATAGATATGTAAAATGTTTTTATTATTTCAGGTCTGACTCAGAGTGTGAGACTATTTTGCCAAAGAAGAGTACGGTTGTGAGCAAAAAGCTTAAAACGGTATCAGCAACAAGAGGAAACCAGTGACATCAACTAGTTCAAAGTAAGTTAAAATCTGGTTAACTAAATTATTTTCACGTTATTCAACTTATTATAACTTATACTTTATTTTATTATACATTTTGATAAGTAACAATTACTAGCGCAAAGCATCGTTTAGTGATATCAAGACAGGTCTTATACAGAATGTAACAAAATTAGTGTAGGTCTCGTTATCTAGGGCTCCTACTCTTCATACTGAACAACCTTTGTTCTGTGACTATTAAAATAAAAAAAAATTGATGTCTTCATACAAATCGATCAGCTGATCTACCAATTTTGTGCATTTTTGTAGGTAGGATCAAATTTTTATTGGTAAAATTGACTATGGGTTCCTTGATGAAAGTTGTTCAGTATGATGAGTAGAACCTCCTGTTAACGGGCCCTACCCAATAATGTTACACCCTGTATATAGGTGGTACAATTAATTGAATGTTGTTGAATGAGCACTCGATTTTTTCATTTTTACATCGATCTTTTATAACTAACTAATAGTTAGCTACTAGGTATATATAGATATTAAATTTAGATTTTTTGAATAGATGGTAATATTGTTTTTTTACATTACAGGTGCTACAAGAGACCGAAGACTAACGTCTTTGGATTATATTCTGACAGGGAAGACTCTACAGCAAGGGATAGTAAGGGTGTTTCCACGCGAGTGCTGCCTTCGTACATCGTAACTAAAGTCAGCGGTGGAGCAGAGCGCAGGTGTCATCCTACGAGCGGGGAATTTTATGTTGAACTAAAAGTGTTCACGCGTGTAGACGCAGAGTGTCCAGAAACCGATGAACGTTGGAAAAGGCACTTCTACGTCTTTATTGTTTCTTAGAAAATGACTCGACGCAGTGGGAACATCTGCAACGCTTCGTAAAGGATGCAAGTTTGGTCTTTTTTAAACGTCTATTTTGACTATTTATTAACATTGTATTTTATTTATTAAGGTTTTTTTATCAGTATTGAATATTTTTCAATATTTTATTTGTTATGAAGCACAGTTATCAATAAATAATAAATTTACCTTATTCTTTTATTAATATTCAATTGATTGCTTATTTTATTTCAATTTCAAATAAGTAGGTAAAAGACAGATAGGTTAAAATTATTCAATAATTACAGATTAGTTGTCTGCATTTATGATTTTTTTCATTTTATTAGTTAGAAATACATGATAAAGGTACAGTTCGACAAGAGAAAGAACATAACACTTTTTCTATCTTAATATCTATAGGTATTACAGTAAGTCTTGATAGACTAAAAGGAATCTGTCTATTGGGAAAAACATAACTAAGTTTTATTCAGTCGGGTGAGGATTAACCTCAAGTCGAGTGAATGGACAGTTATTGAAACAAATTAGCTCAGGGATTATTTCCGAGAAGCCAGGCTGGCGCTTGTCGGTCGTCATTCGAACCACGCGGTGCGCACGTTATAACAGATTGTCTAAGGTAGTATTTGGCGCGAAAACTGAGGCCGAAGAGATAGGGGCGCCAGTCTGTCTGGGTCCGGGCGGCGATCGACGCTTGCGCAGGCGCCTCGATGTCGGGTGGCTTGGATCACGCCATGGCTATAGGTGTGCGTGCGACTGCCCGCGCGCCACCGAGGCTGCGTCTGTGTGAAAGCTTATAAAACCACGGACACGCGGACGCCGCGGCACTCAGTTGAACAGACCACCACAGGAGAAGCACGCATTCAAAGGACAACTGCAAGGACGCCACGCTGCCCAACGACCCCACACATGGGCCGTGTCCACGACCTGCCAGCTAAGTAAGTCAGATGACACAGAAATAGGAAATCTTCATTCTACGAGGCACGTGAGTGTTTAAGAGTGTTTAGTCGCTTTAAATTTATAGGTAATTATTGTTTGTTTTCCAGGCTTCATAGCTATTTAAATGTGTGTTAATTTCCAGTCTATATTTAATAGGTTTTAATGCATTTATTTCAGGGTTTTATATTTATTTGATTAGGATAGGAAGTATGTAGGCCCGCAGTTGGACAAGGGATATGATAACCGTAGCCACGTTTGTAGGATGTGGGAAGTGCTAAGTCCACTACTGGGGTATCTGTCCAACAGAGACTGATGGTATAACTGCTGTAGCAACGTTTGTAGGATGTGGGAAGTGCTAAGTCCACTGCTGGGGTATCTGTCCAACAGAGACTGATGATATCATTGCTGTAGCAACGTTTGTAGGATGTGGGAAGAGACTCCACTGCTGGGACATTTGTCCAACAGAGACTGATGATATAACTGCTGTAGCCACATGCGCAGGAAGTGGGAAGTGCTGAGTCCACTGCTGGGGAGAGATGATATCTATTCTGCAGCGGCTGATATGATGAAATCACCGAGGCCACGTGTGCGGTCAAAGCTTAAAATTATGTATTGGGGTGAGGCCTAGTTAATTCCCTACATTTTATTTATGTACGAACTGCCTTCACTGCAAATGCCACGCGGCATCCTAAGTTTTAGGGTTCCGTGAACACGTGGTCCGCTCAGTTCACTAATCTCATTCGAGATAGTACGGCGCTATGCTGTCGCGGGAAGGCCTATGTCATACTTGAGATGGCTGTTTACCAAGCTCCATGCAATATGGGCTAGATATGTAGTTCAGTGGTTCATAGATATGAACAACTCCTAATTTTACCAAATTTTAGCTAAATCTGTCCACACTTTTATGGGATAAATGTAATGGACTGACAAACAAACTATAGGCGTTCGAGCCTCGCCTATTTTGATACTAAAGTAATTTTAGATAGGTAGGTCCTATCTGTAGCTTGTCACAAGCATGCCTCGGCAGAATTTCACCCAAATCGGACCGAGCGTTTAGGAAACTATTGGGCAAACAAACGAATAGTTGGGCGTTCGCGCCTTACTACTAGTGATTATAACAAGACCGATTATGATGTAGGTAGACGACCCATCCTAATGGTAACCGTAGCTAGGGTCAGTTGATATGCGCTAGATTTAGAAACTAAATCTATTCTACGGTTTTCGGATATTATGGGCTCTCCTGTCGGCTCCTATTGCGTCCTGAACTAGCGCCTCGACCAAACACTTGGCTTACACGCCTTCTCGCTTTGACCTAATTGTGATGCCGCGACTATGATTCGCGTGGGTCTCACAGTGGGTTGCGACTGTGTTGGTTCGTTGTTCTTCACGTTCAGCCAAACTATTAAACTGACATTACTTTCGCCCTTTATCAAGGGTTTACTACGTCCAAAGACAGATCTTTAACACTATGTATTATTTTGGAGCCGACGGCACGTTGGATATTGTGTCCATTTCGCTTTAGCTATATAGACCGTAGGTCTTTATACCGTTATATACAACTGTATGGCACAGTTTCAGGTCTAAGAACCATATTAATAGATTATCTACTTATTTCGCCTTCCGTGGTGCTCTTCTCACAGGATGAGCGACATTCAAGGCGGAATATTTACTTTGTTTTAGTACCTAGTGCTAATATGTATTCGCGATCAATCGCTGTTCGAAGGTATTAATCCTACCTGACGAATAGGGATGGACAAGCTATGGCTGTAAAGACTCGGTCATAGCTCACACTATACACGTATAATAAGGTGCCTCACAAGCGTTTTATATACACTAGCTTTGGGATTCGGGTGGTACACGGCCTAGTACACTTTACATTGTCGTGTAGCTTAATTAAATTACACTTGAAGCGGGGTGGACTCCCATCGTGTACCTTAGTGGCTTGCAGGAGACAGTAGCTAGCGGGGCTCACCGTAGTAGTAACTATTTGCTTGAGCTAAAAGCGCTCGTTCAATTACCTTGAATTAGATGTACATTGTTTTAATCACCAAAATAATGCAGTACTGACGTCAGTCAAGTATTACGTTATTCCGAGCACTGGGGGCTAGCTGTTATATAATGAAAGAATTATAATATTTTAATGAGAAACGTGTATTCGTTGTAAGACATTGTGTCAAAGAGTAATTAACAAAGAGTAAGTAAACCTACATAGTAAATCATAAACACAAATATTAAGTAAAGCATGTACAGATATACAACATCTCCCTTCTAAGAACTCAACTAAATTACAAAGTCTAATACTTACCTACAGTACAGACAATTAAAATAACAAATAAAACATGAAGAGCAATTTTATAGATTTAACCTTCTGGTAGGTTTCACTACTCTACCACTTCTAGTTTGATATAAACCTGGATATACAGGCAATGCAGAAGGTGGCCTACCAACATCTATGGGCCTTGTAGGTCGTATGGGGCTAGTGGTAGCTATTGGCTGCATTGGCAATGAAGGTGGTGATTCTATAATACTACACAATACATCATCATTACAACACCTGTCATAGGCATTATTATTAGTACAGGATCTTTTAATTTGAGATGTATTTCGCCTTAAGGGCTTATTACAATCATCTCTTTTAATCAAGAAAGATCTAGGTTCAGGACATTTTTTTAAAATCTTAGCTTTTTGCCATATATTATTATCATCTTTATACACAATCTTATCTCCCTCCTTGTACTTTTCTATTCTCTTCCTAGCTTTCTTATCATGAGACTGTTTTACTATAGATTGCTTAAGGCACAATTGTTTGTAAACATTTTGAATTTTAGGTTTTAAAATCTCAAGTGTACATGGTGTAGTCCTCATTAAACGACTATTTAGAATCTGAGAAGGAGAAATATTCAACCAAGACAATGGGGTATTATTGTAGTGCATGATCCCCTCTCTATAATCAGTTGAATCATCTCTACATTTCTTGAGTATCATTTTACAGATATGAACAGCTTTTTCTGCCATTCCGTTACTTCTCGGATATCTAGGTGTAGATGTGGTCAATTTGATATCTTTGAGCTTAAAATAACTTTTACATTCATATGAGTTAAATGGAACATTGTCGGCACACAATTCCATAGGATATCCAAAATGAACAAACACATCTTGTAAGGCATCAATCACAGATTTAGCTGTTTTATTTTTTAAAGGAAGTAACTCAATCCAGTGTGAAAAGTAATCTACAACTACCAAGTAGCTTTTCCCAGCATAATCTAAAATATCACTACCAACTTTTAAAAATCTTTCTTTAGGAATTTTGTGTGGCAGCAAAGGCTCTTTGTAGTTATCTGGACTGAATTTTTCACATGTTCTACACTGTTTTACAAAATTAAGAATATCTGTTCTCATGTTAGGCCAATAGAACAATTGTTTAGCTCGGTTTAAACATTTATTTATACCATTATGTCCCTTATGTACTATCTGTAGAACATAAGATTTTAATGACTTTGGCACTATTATCTTATCCCCAACAAAAAGTAATCCCTCCTGTGAGTAAATAATATCTTTGAATTTCTCAAACGGTTTACAATCCTTGGACACTTTTGATGATACCGGCCAACCATGGTAATAATATTTTGATATTTTACTCAACACCTGATCATTACTAGCTTCAGTTCTGAATTTAGATTTTATTTCTGGTGACATAGGTAGGTGTTTGGATACCGAATGTACCATATGCAACATTTCATCATCATGTTCAATCACATTCAAACTAGCCCTAGAAAGCATATCAGCAAAATGTACTAATTTTCCTGGCACATAATACACATTTAGGTCATAAACTAACAATTTAATTCTCAATCTCTTTAATCTGGTCGAACCCAGTTTGTTTATGTGTTTTGTCATTATGGGGATAATTGGTTTATGATCGGTTTGAACATCTACTTTTAGACCATAAATATATTTATGAAATTTTTTTGTACCAAACTGAATTGCAAGCAATTCCTTTTCAGTTTGTCCATAATTTAACTCAGCATTATTCATGGTACGTGAAGCACAAGCTACCAATTTTAATACACCCTTATCATGTTCCTGGAACAAACAACATCCCAGGCCATTTTTAGAAGCATCGCACTGAAGAACTATTTTTTTATTAGAATCAAAAGGGCATAATGCAGGGGTTTTACATACTATATCTTTTAACATCTTAAATGCTTCATCATGAATAGGTAACCATGTAAACTCTACATTTTTTCGCAACAACTTACACAGCGGTGCCATAATTTCAGCCATATCTGGTATATACCTACGAATATAATTAAATGAACCTATGATACGCATCAGTTCATCCCTGTTAGTAGGGGTTTTAAGCTTCAGTAAGGACTCTACCCTACTCTTATCTATGGACATACCATTTTCATCAAAGATTTGGCCAACATATTTAACTTGTTTTTGTTTATATTGTAACTTATCTTTATTAAATACTATACCTAGTTCCTTGGCTTTTAGCATAACTTTTGATAGAGCCTCATCATGTTCAGATTCATTGGAACCCATAACAAGAATATCATCAGCCCATACAATTACATTTGACAGCTTTCCGAAGTGAGATTCTAGTACATCCTGGAAGAGCTCAGGTGCATTCATTAGACCATAAGGTAAGACTTTATATCTATAGACACCAAAAGGTGTTGCAAAGCAGCACTTCCATGATGACTCCTCGGTGAGCCTCAGATGATGGAAACCTTCAGAAAGGTCCAACACGCTGAAATATTTTTTATTTTTTAATTTACATGCTAAATCTTCAAGAGTTGGCAACATTTTTGGCTTTTTAACAATATATTTATTCAAATCACAAGGATCAAGACACAATCTAATTTTCTTGTTCGGCTTTTCCACTAGTACTAACCGATTAACACATGCTTTTTCATTTATATTTTCAACTTTTACAATTGCATCTCTTTTAGTTAATCGTTCTAGTTCTGTTTTTAGCGGGTCAAGTAATACATTAGGTATTTTGTTAGATGGATAACATATTTTATCATCTATGGCTGTGGTGGGTATCTCGAAGCTTCCTGGGATTCTGCCAGAGCCCACAAAAACTTCTTTATGCTCATCAATAAACTTATCTTTTAAATCTGACTTTATAGACTCAGTAGCAACATGAACTCTTTTAATGAGGTTCAATGATATACATCCAGGCAAACCAAGTAACATTGAGCTACACTCCACAACAACAAAATTTTCATAACATTTATTTCCATTATATTCACACAATAAATTAACCATCCCTACAGGATTCACTTTGTTCCCTTGGAAAGATTCTAACTTTATATTTGTCATCAACAATTTAAAATTTAAGTTTTTATTTATTTTGTCAAACACTTTTTTGGGCATAATACTTACATCAGCACCAGTATCTAATTTACAGTTAATCATATTGTTCTCAATATTTATATTTTCATGCCACTCAACATTAGAACCACATACCTTTTTCACAGAACCACAATACATGTCGTCGGAATCATCGGTTTCAGAATTTTCTTGAACTACATTTATCTTCTTTTGTGTACGGACTCTGCAACTCACGGCAAAATGATTAAGAAGGCCACATTTAGTACACGCCTTGCCAAAAGCTGGACACTCACGAAGACCGTGTTCCGTTTGACATCTAGAACACTTGAAGACTTTTTTGTTCGTAGATTTGAGCTTTTTATTTTTCTTTCTTTTAGTTTCACATACAGATTCTGTTTTAGTAGTAGTCATTTGTGTTACCTGTTTAGCTGCTTGTTCTTTTGATTGACAATATTGTATTACTTGTTCCAATGTGATATTTTCTTTTCGGAGTAATGCTTCTTGAGTAGACTTGTCATAAATGGTTTGAATGATGTGATCTCTCATCATCTCGTTTTCCATGCCTTTAAAATTGCATGTTTTTATCATTTGACGGCATTCTGTTAGAAAAACATCGAACGGCTCGTCAGCTCTTTGTCGTCTTTCATAAAATTTGAAGCGTTCAAAAATCTCATTTGTTCGAGGACTAACGAAATTTGTTATTGCCTGAACCACATTATCATATTTCACAGCTTCTTTCTCGGACATAGGAAGGGTGGAGACAATCCTTGCGGCTTCCGGCCCCATCATATTTCTGAGCAAACTAAGCTTGACAGGATCCTCCTCACCTTTTTTCCCTGTGAGAACCATGTAATCCTCAAAGCAGGATAGCCAGAATTTCCACTCCGTTGCAGCATTTTGAGCATTCAAATCGACATTTGGAGGTAATTTCACAATAGTTTCCGACATTTTGTATGACACACAGATCGACAAGAAATATAAAAAAATATCTTACAGGCACTGTCTCGCCTACACTTCCGAGGTCAAGAACACTTTCCTGATGTCACAATTAAATTTTTGTGACTAAATCGACTGCGCCATGTTATATAATGAAAGAATTATAATATTTTAATGAGAAACGTGTATTCGTTGTAAGACATTGTGTCAAAGAGTAATTAACAAAGAGTAAGTAAACCTACATAGTAAATCATAAACACAAATATTAAGTAAAGCATGTACAGATATACAACACTAGCTACCCTTCCCAATTTGGGGGGGCCCAAAATAGGGACCAATCACAGTAGGGAAACTAGGGTTCCGCGCGAAATACTTCAAAATTACGGGTTAGACTACATCGTTCGTCCAAACACAACGTGATAGATTAATCTCTTAAAAATAACTTGTCATTCACCTTCAAAAAGACTCTGGGTTGCTGCGATCACAAATTAGGGTTCTCTAGACGATCTGGCCAAACGTTTAATCGTATTTTAAAATGCAATAAAAATCAAGTATAGTTTACATACTTCTTATAGGTAGACAGTGGTAGGTTGTATGTACGTATGCGTATTATAGGTAGGTTTAACTATATTTATGTTTATATTTATATATATTTGTATGTATAGGCTGGTGGGGCGTTACATACACCACCAACACTATATAACTGCTACTTACTATACGTAATAAGGAACTCATCTCGAACTATACCTTTACACAAGTAGAACTATTATTAATATCAATATTGGTTTTTGTATAACAAAGTTAAATTTGATATTGATATAACTTATATTTTCCTCCTTCCCCCCCGGACGTGAAACGATTAAGACGTGTATTTGTCGCTCTTTTATTGCGTGAAATTAAAATATTTTAAACTTCAAAAATTCGGTTGATATATTAAGGAGTTCATAAGTGCACAAGGATATAACGCCCCATTGGATCAACTGACACTGCGCTTACATCACAGATACGTGAGTCTTATGATTTAGCCTGCGAAGTACCAGGAGAGTAGAAGTGAAAAGTAGCATTCAAATATGCCATCTGCATAAGCGTACTAGATACTAATTCATATCTACATGCACAACCTCGTCTCACTGCAAGGTTGATGTTCTGCAAATTGAAATGCCTAATCGTAGTACAGACAAAAACCAACAGGTGGCGACAGGTGTAACTTTGTCGCAAGGTATGGCTGAACTGCCTGAGCGTTGTACATTCAATGCCCAACAGATGGCTCTAGAAGTAACTCTGGCGCAAAGTATGGATCCGAAATCACAAAACACCGAACCAAACAAAACCAATACCTCCGTAACGGAAATATCCATGGAAAAATCACTTCAGAAAATGACTTACAGGCATTAGAACAATCAATTTCATTTAATGAAGACACCTACAAACTTTGTCACCAAGCGCCAAAAAAGAAAAAGGGAAGGTTTTTCAGCAAAAGAAAATGAAAGTGATTTTTCTTCTAAATTTTCAAATAATGAAGTCTATGAATACCTTGTTCGCTACACAGGCACATAAAATGTGCAATATAGAAAAAACTTTAGAAAATATCTTACAAACAAATCAAAAGATTAAAAGTTCTATGGAGTTCCTAGCCGAACAAAACAAGGAACTAAACTCGAAGATAGAGAAACTAGAATCGGAAAGGAAGGTCGACAAAGAATATATTACCACACCCCGGACACTCCATACAAACGAGCGAGAAATGATATACATAATTATAACTGACGTATCTATAGGCAAGAATGCAGGTAGGGTTGAATCACACCGGCGGTATTGGTCACGAAATGTTTGTTAGTTATTTACTGCATGCACACTCAACAGCAACAATCAACAGTTATCTTACGTAACTTACATGGATAACATTGTTCATTTGTTTTTCAAACACAGGAGCTTTTGTCTGTGAAACAATCTCATTTAGCAACCTACAATAATAGTCAATCTCAATCTATAATTCCGAGATCACATTTTATAATATCACACCACTAGATATTTCTATACAACTCATACTTTCACACCATCTAATCAAATTATTACAAACAATCACCTTTTAAATAAATAAAACGAACAAAATATCTCACAAGCCACAATAACAAACTAACATCTGACACAAGGAGTATAGAAATCACTACGTATCTGACATATGAAAAACATAAAGGAACTACATTTCTAAAAAAAAAAAGATACAGCTAGTATGAAGATTCATAGGAACTGATTGTTTTTAGATTTGGTAGTATAATATTGGTGGTCAGCCAATCATGATACGAGGCATGCTGAGACGCCGCGGCCGCCTATTGGCGTCGAGCGGGGAGCGGCGCGCAAAGTAAATATAAGTGACGTTTATCGCGCTTGCGTAGTTCGTCCTTTACGTTTGGTACCCAATCTACATCCAATCTGAGTGACGGGGGGGGGTGAGGTCGAATTTAGAGAGCGGCAGGGAGTGTCCATACTGTACGTTAGTACTAATATATATACTGTGATATTACGATATTAGAAAACAAAATTGAGGATATGCAGATACACAGTTGAAAATCAAATTTGGAAATAAGAAACGTACCAAGAAAGGATAAAGAAACAAAGGAAGATCTGGTCGAAATGGTACTTTGTCTCTCCAAATCAGTCGGTAGCGGAATTTCAAGGGCGGATATAAAGGACATTTCCCGAGTGCGGGGAAAAAAGGAGGGACCATCAAGTGCACCAATTATAGTGGAAACAAGCTCAACGTTACTAAAAAATAAATTACTGAGACTCTGCAAAGCATTTAACATAAAACAAAAAAATAAACTGCGAGCTCTACATCTCGGTTTCCATAGACACGAAGACACTCCGATTTTTATTTCAGAAAATCTGACCGCCAAAGCATCCAGACTGCATTTCCTGGCACGAGACTTGGCAAAAACAAAAAAGTACAAATTCTGTTGGACTGCCTACGGGAAAGTTTACGTCAGAAAGGACGAGACCACGACAATAATTAATATAAAATCTGAGGCTCAATGTCACCACCTTTTGAACTCTACCTGACTATATTCAGTACGTCTTCTTGTAGATATAAATGGCCTAATTATTTTAATTAAGTATTGTAATAGATACACCCCACACACACGTAACAATATATATACAAAACTCAACCGCATAAAATATGTAATATATACAACTACAGCTATTCCACATACATACCTCTCATATGTGTTGAGAACTATCTTAAATCTACAGCTACTGTCATGCCTCTCCTACTTTGGATTTGGTTACATTTATGTACACATATCAATTCTGTCTCCCATACTTACTATTCCTCATGATGGATAGCACTTTAAATTCAATAAACGAAATCGGCAAACTTGAAGTAGCTCACTCGGTACAATGTGACCTTGACGAACTATCTCAGCATATTCATATAAATAAAAACGATCTAACACTTTTTTCTCAGAATATAAGGAGTATATACAAAAATCTTGATGATTTTTCCCTAATTTTACCTTCTTTGGCATTTGATCCGGATATAACACTAACTGAATGTCAGCTTAGCCCACATAAACCTGTCCCTCAACTTTTAGGTTATACTTCATATAAAACTATGAATCATTTAAACCAAAATGATGGAGTAGTGGTTTATATAAATAGTTCACTCAAACCAAATGTAAAAGAGGTAAAACTGAAGCATGCATCATGTCTACAAGTGGAATTATTAAACCATTTAATTTTGTGTATCTATCGCTCACCATCTAATACAAACGCTGAGATATTTATAAATTCTTTAAGCGAATATTTAGAGTCCCTAAATAGTAAAAAAAATATTATTATTGCCGGGGACATAAATATAAACACAATCGTTAAAGAAACGAAAATAAATATGAACGTTCTAATGGCCAAAATTATCTTGATATGCTGGCTTCACATGGTCTCCTCCCCGGTCATAATTTACCAACGAGGGATAAAAGTTGTTTAGACCACTTCATCTTAAAACTGGATACCAAAAAGTTTTCTGCTTTTATAGCTATTCTAAATACTTCTGTGACTGATCATTTTACAACGTTTCTAACAATTTCAAAAGTAAAAAAGAATAAAACGTGTTCAAAATCAAAAACTGTAAATAACTATGAAAATGCAATAAAATCATTAAAACAAAAAAATATCCCCGAATTTCTATTCTGTAATGCTCCGGAGCTGGTAACTAAATCGCTAATTCAAAAATTACAACAATGTATTGCTGAAAACATTACAACAACTTACTTACCTAAAACTAAACGTAATATACAATACAATACAATACAATAATTTTATTGACAACTTTCGTGTTGCAGGTCAGGTTGCGAAATTTAGTTCACAAAATTATATCTAAATATAATCAATCATAACAATGTCGCAATAGCGAATGTCAATTTTACAATTAATAATAATAAAATACATTAAATCTTTAAATTTAAAAAATCATTAAGGCTATAAAATTGGTTATGAGATAGCCATTTCCTGAGCTTGGACTTAAACACCGCGGTGGATGCTGCATCTAATATATCGGTTATAAACGACGGGGCCACCGATGTATACGGACTGTTCCGATTTTTTCAGCTTGTGAAACGGTGTCACTAGCTGGTCCTTGTTGGCGTTGCTACGTAAGTCGTGCCTTGGGTTTGTACCCTTGCGTTTATACGTTTCTAAGTTCGCGTGCACGTACAGGGCCACCTGGCAGATGTATTCGCAAGGGATTGGCAAGATGTTGTACTTAGTGAAGAACGGCCGACACGACTCGTCATCGGCTATCGTTGCCATAGCTCGTACAGCGCGCTTCTGCATGACGAACGCTCGCTGGATATCGGCAGCGCGACCCCACAGCTCGAGTCCATAGGTCAACCTGGAGTGGACTGTAGCGTAGTAACACGTTCGCACAGCCTCGATGGATGCGGTGGCCGTCAGTCGGCGTAAGGCGAAACACGCGCGACCTAAGCTAGCACAGAGACCGTCTATGTGAGCCTCCCACGTTAGAGCGTCGTCTACCTGGAAGCCCAACAACCTGGTAGTGCGGACCTGTTGAAGGTGTGTATCCCCAACGCATACTTTTACCGGTAGTGGCGCTTTGCCGTTCAAGCTAAAGGCCAGGAAACAAGTTTTTCGTCGAGGCGCCTCACTGTCTCGTTGAGTCCTTTCTCGAGTTCTGCGTGTGTAGTCGCGGTTACCACCGCAGCTACGTCATCTGCATACATGTAAATTTCAGCTCCCTCAACTGTGCCGGGCAGGTCGTTAAGTAGCAGACTGAAAAGACTATTTGAAAGGCACGAACCTTGGGGGACACCCATCGCATTTTCCAGTTCAGCAGACCTTATGTTTCCTTTGTCTCCGACCACTTCTTGCTTTCTTCCGGACATGAAAGATATAATGAGTTCCAAGGGTGGACCCTGTATCCCGTAGTGGTGGAGCTTGTAGGCAATCAGCGTGTGGTTAGCGGTGTCGAAGGCGCGCGAGAGGTCGCAGCAAACGAGCGCGACATGCCGGCCTGCCTCGCGCGCCTCCAGCACGCGCCACACCACCTCGCGCACGAGGTCCGCGGTGGCACGCCCGGCGCGGTAAGCGTATTGCCTATCGGACAGTATGCCGCGGCTGCTCACAAATGACAGCAGCCTTTTGTTTAACCCGACCTCAAGGATTTTGCTGATGGCTGGGACTAGCGATATCGGCCGGTATGATTTTAAATTAGTTTTTTTACCTTTCCCTTTGTATAGAGGGGATATTTTAACCTTTTTAAGTAACGACGGGTAGGTATCACTACAAATGGATAAGTTGAAGAGATGACAGATCACAAAAGCAATAGATATAACGGAAGACTTCAACAGGTCAGCGGACAATCCATACACGTCCGTGCTCTTTTTGGGTGCGATAGACAGTTGTACTATTTTAATGATCTCGTCAGGGGTGAAGGCTGACAGTCTGAGTGATACGTCACTGGGTTCCGTATTGACACATAGTGCGGCTAGGGCGCTCGACGCGTGCATTGGAGGCGCACCGCATGTACTTGCTGCCGATACGAACTCCCGGTTCATGGAGTCTACCAGCTCCTGCTTAGAGGGGTACTGCTGTCCGTTGCTATCGCGTACACTATCGGTATAATCCACTCGCTCCCTATTGCCGCGGCCAATCTCAGTATTAATTATGTTCCACATGCACTTGCTCTTATTCGGGTTATCATTAACTAATGCGGAATAGAAGTTCGTACGTTTTTGACGTAATAACGCATTATATTTATGTTTGTATTCGTCTGCTATTTTATTTATGTCGGGGTTTTGGGGGAAAACTGACTGTATTTTTAGAATGTCAAACACCAGGTATTTAAAATTAATGACTTCTTCATCTATCCATTTATTATACAAGTTTGATATAAAACCGTGGATAACATCTGGTGTATTAAGATGTATCAGAAATCGAAATAAACTCCAAAAACAATTTCGAAACGACCCTACCGACGAAATACTTTAAATAACATACAAACGGTACCGTAATTTCTGCAACAACCTTATAAAAAGTTGAGACGACAATATGAACGAGACCAATTAACTAGTTCGATGAACAACACAAAGCAACTCTGGAACAACATCAAAAAAAATTACTTACACACAAAAAACAAAAACTCAAATAATGAACTCCTAAACATTAAAATTTCCCCTCAAGATAGTGTCAACTACATTAATGAATTCTTTGTTAACATAGGGAAAGAATTGGCATCTAAAATTATGAATAATCCTGATAATCACATAAACGCTGACAGTTTAAGAATCTCTAGTACTCAAATGGCATCTTTTGTGATTTTTGATGCTGACTGTGATGAAGTTAATTGTATTTCAACAAATTTAAAATCTGACAGTGCTCCAGGCTGGGACGGTATCTCAACCAGTTTCTTAAAACTTGTCAAACAAGACGTTATTCCAGTTATTACACACCTTGCTAACATTTGCTTTAAAAATGGTGTATTCCCAGAACAACTGAAGCAGTCTATAATTACTCCAATATACAAGGGTGGGAACAGAGATGATATCAATAATTATCGACCAATTTCAGTGTTGCCTTCAATTTAAAAAAATTTAGAAAAATTAATAAATAATAGACTAATGAAATACTTCGATACTTTTAATATATTATCAGAGTCCCAATACGGTTTCAGAAAAGGAAAATCTACTGAGGATGCTGTGGCTGCTTTAAGTTCTGTAATTGTCGATAATCTAGACAAAGGTAGAAAGTGCGCCACAGTATTTTTAGACCTAAAAAAAACATTTGATACAGTCTCTGTCCCGACCCTCGTGAAGAAACTAGAAGCATATGGTATCAGGGGTACCCCTCTAGCACTCATACGGGATTATCTCTCCGATAGAAAACAGAAAGTTAAGGTGGATCAACATATTAGTTCTGAAAAGGTTATAGAATTAGGTGTACCTCAAGGCAGCGTATTAGGGCCAACATTGTTTCTTGCATATATAAATGACCTCTGTAATTTAAAACTAAATAATGCACATATATTTGCTTACGCCGATGATACAGCGGTAGTCTTCGAAGGGACTTCTTTGGACAGTCTTCGTATAGAAACCGAAAAAGGTATGAAAACTATTGCTAATTGGCTTAGTAAAAATCTGCTAACCCTAAACTCAAATAAAACTAATTACATTTGTTTCACTCTAAATAAACGTACCCAACCTAGTAACGATTTTAATCTAATAATTCATAAATGTAACGGAAATCTGCAATCTTGTACATGTCCTGTAATAGAAAAGGTGTCAAACACCAAATATCTTGGAGTCATGGTAGATCAAAGACTGTCCTGGCATAATCAAATAAATCAAATTTCAAATAGAGTAAGGAAACTGTCATGAATATTTAAAAACTTAAGGCATGTTATCCCTGCCACTAAAAATGTTGAAAGCTCTACAACTGCAACAATACTCAAAGATAACTTACTAAATACTCTGTATATTGTATTAGTGCAATCAGTTTTCACC
The DNA here is from genome assembly GCA_947284805.1 of Coleophora flavipennella. NCBI lineage: Eukaryota > Metazoa > Arthropoda > Insecta > Lepidoptera > Coleophoridae > Coleophora > Coleophora flavipennella. The sequence goes on along the minus strand of OX369309.1, from coordinate 5,372,200 downwards.
TACTGTCTCACTATCTGGGGTGGTGCCAGTAAAATGAAATTTTTGGAATTGGAAAGATCACATAGATTATTGTTGAAAGTAATGCATTTTAAGCATAGAAGATTTCCAACTGATGAATTATTCACCTTATGTAAAGTGCTTTCTATTAGAAAACTGTTCATCTTACAGATAAAACATAGAAGTTTAGGCTATGACCCTAACATACTAAACAAAAGACGAAATAATATCGTAGCATCCTCTAAATTTACAAAAACATCTTTTGCACAGCATCAATATAATTATTTATCATCGTATCTATATAATAAAATAAATAGTAAGACTAATATATATCCCCTAAATATGTACGATTGTAAAGAGACTATAGTTAAATGGCTCAATACTCTTCATTATGAAGAAGTAGAGAGACTTTTAAAACACACATCCTAAGATATACGAACACACACTTCTTAAACATAAACACTGTACATACAAACATAATATAATTGCACACACAACACACACACACACACTCACTCCACACACACACCACACACACACACACACACACATAAATTCACACACACTCAATCACATGCATACATAAATACTTCGCGCGCGTGCTTATTAATACGTAGCGCATATATTTGTAAAGTATTGTTGTTTTTAATTATTTTAATTTTTTTACTGTATCTCTGTATTGTTTATTAGTTACGGAAGCGCGGATTCTTCTGGCACAAGTATTCTTATACTTAAAAGAAGTCTCCTGCAACATGTATTATTTTTCACAATGAGATACCGCAATAAACTTTTTTCATTTTTTTTTCATTAACATAATAATAACTAAAAACATTAAAAATTATTATTTTTTATCATGCCAACTGTCAATAATTATTTTTTTTAGTTTTGACTTCTACTTCATACTACCAGGTAAGTGATATATAATTATTATTGTATAAATTTATAACATATCTGATTTAAAATGCCGATTTGTGTAGTGTGTAATTTAAATATAAGTAAAAGACAATGGGTAGGTCATTTACGAAGCAATTCACATAAAAATAACGATGTATCAACTTTTATTGATGAAAACGTACAGTTATTGAATAAAGCATTCCGCGGTTGTATTGCAAGTTATAAAGTTTTAGCGCCTGAAAGCGACAATGGTGAAGAAGTGTACTCTACAAAATCTTTTCTTCATAGAGTTCGAGAAAAAGTAAAGTTTCTGATAGATAAATCTTTAAAAATTCATACAAACGTGAAGGTTAACTTTGATTTGCTTTCGATGTTTTTCATGTTTAAAAATGATAGTAATGACATGAAATCTTTCGGAACAAAAAATTTTTCTATTCATCAAAATTACAAATTTGATGAAATTTTATATATGTCGAAGGGTTAGGTGGTTAGGTTATGGATGGCCTTGTGGTTCACGTCCTTAACTATTTCGGTATTGGGCGTCGAAATAACAATGCAGCTATATCACAGAGGTCCTTCTTCAATAGTCTTGATCATTTGGTAATCGAAATTGTACAGGATGCCTTGGATAACAATGGATGCAAACGCGGTGATCACAGCGATGGCGTGACACGTCCGTTTTTCTCACAGATCACCACTACTTGTGTTCTGCTCGACGCTCCATCAAAAAGTGTCTGCTCCGAGACTGACGTCCAGCTAATATGGCTTCTCCACAGATCTAATAAATTCTCAACTCAGTGTCGATCACATCACAAACAGCCTTTCGTTAAACGTCATCTTTGCTACCACAAACGATCGTCTCACGCACGAGTACAAGCGATCGTCACGCCACCACCGGTTTCACCCAGGTACTAATACCTGACGTTTGATCCAAACAAAGTGTAACTATATAAACTTATCTCGAGCTGGTATTGGTCGCGTTTTCAATGACGCTCCGACACGGCCATCTTGACGCATCACACGTCCCCGTGTGGGTCACCTGAAAGAAAAACATGACCACCAGAGTATTTCTTTTCCTAACTGGCCCGCTCGGCCAACCTGACATAAAATTCAATAAGCATCAAGATATTTTTATCATAGTTTACAGAAAAAAAAATCATTAAGCTTTCAAAATAAATAGGCACTCTCAGTAAAACAGTCAAGGGAATGTCCATTTTTAACAATTTATCTCATTTAATTACTTGAACTGTATCGCAATGTTTCGCAATGTTTCGCAATGTATCGCAATGTATCTCAATATTTCGCAATGTACCGCAATGTTTCGCAACAAATTAACTGCAGTTCGGTAAGCCCATTCGTTTGATAACCACAACAGTCACCCATCTTGGCAACTCTGGGCCACCTCCATCCGGTGCCCAACCAAACTACAGTCACTCTACCTGGCGACTCTCAGACACCTCCATCCGGTGCCCGCCCAAACTCACAGTCGCTCTACCTGGCGACTCTCAGACACCTCCATCCGGTGCCCGCCCAAACACACAGTCACCCGACCTGGCGACTCTCAGACAACCTCTCAGGTGTCCGCCCAAAAACACAGTCACCCTACCTGGCGACTCTTGGACCACCTCCCTCCGGTGTCCAACCACACTATCGCTTCCATGCGGCGATCTCAAACATCACCTCTTTCTGGTGATTGCCAACATCACCTCCCCGGTGATACGCCTGCGAGCCAAACGCACGCCACACACAGTTGTGGCCGCACAGCAACGAGAAAATCAACTCAGTGTTTTACGCCTACGTCTACGAATGGCTGAGGCTATTGGCATCCAGTTGCGAAAAATTGTTTACGGCTAAGGTTCAAAATACAAACTAGTAAACCTTAAAATAACGTCAAGTACAAAAGTCCTTACTCTGCATTAGTAGATGGTCGAGGTTCAGTCTCTCCATCATTAATTCTGTCCAAGTCAATAATACTGTCACTATCGGGCATTTAACGTAGTCTGTCCTCAATAACTCTGACGGTATTTGATATCTAAAGTGGTCGGTTACGCTTGTCCATTTGTAACAACACAAAGTTAGGTAACTTGTGAAGCTAAGCTTTAATTTAGAAATCAGCCTGTGGTGCTGCTCCAGAGCAATGTAACACCCCATCTCTTTCCGAGGGTTCCTTATGAAGCAACTAAGGGACCAAAAATTTGAGGACAAGCAACATCGTCCTTCACGCTCATACTGTACCGCCAAACAGCCCGCCAAGCGTAGCGTTTTTTTTTGTTTTTTTTTTACAATTGGTAAAACCGCTCCAACATGGGGGAGGCCCATGTCTATTATCACATCAGCAGCAAGCTGATTAACAACTCCTGTCATATATGCGTTACTCTCCGTATTATCACTAGTCTTTTGTCGTGCTTCACTTAGATAAAATTACAGCCTGTGTGTGTAATCGACAAACATGACATTCAGAGGTTAAGCTACTTTACTCGTACCTAGAAGCAACTCCAGGAGGCTGTACCTCGTAACTCGGTTAACCCAACAGTTCGGTTCTTACCAAATGATCACCATGTAGGGACTTGTAACGTGAAATCTCATTACTATACTCTAAGGAAGTGAGCATATTTTAAAGGACACTTAACTAAGAGTACCAACGTTTAAACGTACTAAGATTCACCTGACCGTTGCCACGCGCCTAAAGCGTTTATAAACGTGAGTTTAAACACAAGAGGGCATTACGTAGATCGAATGACACATGGATGTATTCGAACAGACACTCCGAAATTACAAAATCAATCATTTCGATTTATTAGGGATAGAATGCACCTGATGTTACCCCTGGCTATGCCTGACGGTGGTGAAATAGTGACCACCTATGAAGTCAATCGTTGTGGTTAACTATCAGAGGAAGCGATTACCGTTCAGGCATGATGTTGTCATTTAATTCACGGTTATCAACACACACGCGTTCTATGCCATTCTTTTTCTTTGCCAGCATGATAAGGCCGTCAAAAAAAGGGAAAGCTTCGAAGCGTATAACATTCGCAGTCTCCAGCCCATGATTCCTGTATCATCATCACATCAGCCGTAAGACGTCCACCACTGCACTCCGCATACTACCCTGTTATTATTCTTTTTCTTTTTTTTTTACAATTGGTAAACAAAATATTTTATTGGGGTCCCCGAAACTCATCTACCTACATAGGGTCTATACGATAGCGGGGCATTAAGGATGCCCTCGACAAATTCATCACGAAAGCTATTAAAAATAGGCAACAACTTTGGCCTATGCTCAATAAGAATATCAGTCCCAATACTACGAAAGCTAATAAGGGTTTTTCACTCCATGTAAAGATATCAGTCTCAATATTATGAAAGCTTAACGGGGTTTCAATACTTTCAATTCTGGTTTAAGTTTGTATAACCGAAACTCTAACTAAATGAATCATCATATTTACAATGAGTCCTCTTTTTAAATCTTCCGTTCAATCACGACGTTTTGTCATAAGTAATGATCCGAAAGTACGTGAAAAAGTACTTTGAAGGACAACAAGGCATCATTTTGGCTGCTAATGCAATCACCACTAGAAGGGTAAGGGACTACTCTATTCGCATCCTTTCCGACAGTCGAGCTGTTTTGTTATTGACAGACTCGTTTCAATATACCGTCAAGCGTAGATTTAAAATATCTGAACCGATCATAATATCGTTCGGCACGTAGGTACTCGTCTGGCATAACAAAAAATGAAAATTCTTAACAATGCCCGTCAATACTACCCTCACTCGATATTTGTTCTGTACAGTAAACGTAAGCGATGCGTACAAAAGTCAATCGTGCGTTAGTATTGAACACACTCCCGAAAGTCTATACACGAAATTTTCTTTAACGAGAGAACACTCAGTACCACCACAGATTAGGTAATAGTACTGCGTACGTACTACTACCACTATCAAAACAAAAGGGGTACGACTCACCAGATTTTCGTAGCTCCACGTATACCACGAACTTCGCAGACACCACTCGAGTGCATCTCTGCCGCTGCTAGCGCAGCCCACGCTGTCACCTCATTCCAATGGTCGTTCCGTAAGGGAGATGTCAACAGTTGCGCACCGTGCACGTGGATTAGCTTCAGGTATATTCGGGGTCAATTCTGTCAATGTGATTGCAGCAGATGTAGGATGGTGCTCGCATAGCCTCAATCAATCGCAGCATGTTCAGCACGAAGAATTGTTGCCAGTGAGTTTTTATTTCGCTGCTCCATTATCATTTTTCACATTTTCCCGTCGTTGTGCACTTGTTGCGAGCGCTGGGAACAATCCAACTTCTGATGTCGAAGGGTTAGGTGGTTAGGTTATGGATGGCCTTGTGGTTCACGTCCTTTACTATTTCGGTATTGGGCGTCGAAATAACAATGCAGCTATATCACAGAGGTCCTTCTTCAATAGTCTTGATCATTTGGTAATCGAAATTGTACAGGATGCCTTGGATAACAATGGATGCAAACGCGGTGATCACAGCGATGGCGTGACACGTCCGTTTTGCTCACAGATCACCACTACTTGTGTTCTGCTCGACGCTCCATCAAAAAGTGTCTGCTCCGAGACTGACGTCCAGCTAATATGGCTTCTCCACAGATCTAATAAATTCTCAACTCAGTGTCGATCACATCACAAACAGCCTTTCGTTAATACGTCATCTTTGCTACCACAAACGATCGTCTCACGCACGAGTACAAGCGATCGTCACGCCACCACCGGTTTCACCCAGGTACTAATACCTGACGTTTGATCCAAACAAAGTGTAACTATATAAACTTATCTCGAGCTGGTATTGGTCGCGTTTTCAATGACGCTCCGACACATATATATATATATATATATATATATATATATATATATATATTTAGGATCAGAAGTGGTTTACAATTAAAAAGAACAAACCATCACTTACAAATTTAATCAAAATTACAGAGAAACGAACAACACCTCACTTGCGCGCCAATCCACACACGAAAAATCACAATAGGCACAAAAATTAAAATAACGAGAGAAAGGGAAACGGAAATGGCTCACGTGACCTGGGATGGTTCCACCACGATGTTACCGCACCGAGCGCCGCAGAGAAATAGGCTTAGCTCAACGGCAGCCGCTCTTTTATATGCTCCGGCGCCGGCATGGCAAGATCGAGGTGAGGTAGGAGGGGGTTCTGCTTGATCGAGGTGAGGTAGGAGGGGGTTCTGCTTATACGGCCTCTCCTGACGTTGGTTCGTCCTCGAACCGGGGGTTCAAGTGGTGCCGCTTGGTCCTGCAGCGGTGTTCAGCGATGTCGAGGACTCTTCTTCAAGCTCGGAGTCCAGCAGAGGCATGGACGGTCCTACGCTGGTTCCGGCTTCAGGATCGGAGTCCAGCAGAGGCACGAACCGGTCCGTGCTGGGTCCCACTTCAGCATCAGAGTCCAGTGGGAGCATGGACTGACCGACGCTGGGATCTGAAGGTTGAGGGCAATCCTCTTCAGAATCTTTTCTTCGTATCTTCGCTTCTGTACTGCAGCGGAGGACGCGCAGCGCAGCTCGCCTCTCACCGCACAGCTCACGACAAACACAGCTATCTGCAACATGACGCGTCTAACATCACGCGTCCGCCCGACCGGTGAACTTGGTCACGTAAACGGGCTACAGGCGCCAACCTGTACGGCGAAATGATGCCATTGCATCAAACGCCACGGCGACACGACACACATTGTCGGCGCCCGAGCGAACCAACGCTCACACCTGAATAGCACCCACTGCTACAGGCCACAGATCTACCTTATTCGCTTATACGTGCAACCTTGTTCGCCACAACACCAAAAGGACCTAATCTTCACTAGCAGTTTTACACTAATGGGACCCCATTAAAAAAAAAATTAAAGATCTACATGCCTAACTAGCTAATTTAGTTCTCGGGTAAACTAAACCTAACTGGGAGAGGGATGAGGGTCAATCTTTAAGGATGTAACGAACAAAATCGCAACGTCGTACTCGAACGAAGGCATATCTAGCGCTAGCTTTCAATGAAAGCAAAGCACGACGCCAGGCACCACTCGCCCCGCCACGGCACCACACGTTGTACCGCAGCCTGCGTCAGCTTGCCGTAGCTACCACCGCTCAGCAGTTTGAGCTCGTAGCGTCCACATGGCAAGATCTTGACCACCTCGTACAGGCCGCGCGTCCCAGCGCCCAGTTAATTCATCGACTGCGAACAAATGTTCAAGGTCAAAACAAACACGACCAAGGCCATTAATATTTCCTCGTTCGATTGGCACGCTTATCTAGCTGGCCCTGGTTTTTCTGGAACACCTGGAGCACTCGACTCCTGGATCTCGTAAATCACCTTGTTAGTCCTTGAGTTCTCAAGGGCCACCTCACATACCATGGACAGATTATTGGGGTTATCGCATCTATGCTAATAAGAAGATTCAGCGGGGGGGCTGCTTGGTCTGCCTCGTGATGTTCATGACAAGCTAAATTTTCCACAGGGTCACAGGTTCTCAGTCCAGCATGATCTCACCTGTCTCAATGCGAAAAATGTAAATAACAGTCGTTTGCACCTTAGTCGTTGATCCACATCACGAACTCGTTTGACTCAAACATGCGTCCCTTGTATGTTACTTTCAGCCAAGGTACACCAAATAAAGCAACAGCCAACGTGATTAAACGTTTGAGCTCACCTGCATCTTACCGGTGCATGGGGTACAATAACGGGTACTTTGTGAAGGCGCCCACCACACTAAGGAGGTATTTGAAGTCCTCCTAGGTAGGCACGGACCGTCCACGTGCACGACATGGCTTCTTCCACGAAATGACGTTCTGAGGGGGTGCTCGAGGTACACACTTCTTGGGAATACATATCAGACAGTGAGATATGTACTTGTTACCTTTTTCAATCCTTCTAGTTTTTACTTGTAATAGAGCACATCTTTTTAGCAACTTCCCATTAAAATCCAGATCACATTCGTGATGCTATTTGTGGAAAGTCCTGCGACTCGCTGTTGGCAGCCTGGACTATTTGTGCCCAATTTCGGGGCCTAGTAACTTGGGCAACAATAGTACTTAAAGTATAGCAACGCCTTGACGACTGCAAGCGTCTCGAGCTCGTAGGAGTGATATAAGTTCTCCGCATCCCGAGTTACCTTACTGAAGAAGGCCACAACCTGTTTCTTACTTCGTGAGATTGAATCTAGACTGCTCCGCAGCCTGCGCTGCTGGGGTCCATGTGGGCCTTGGTAGAAATCTTTGGAACAATGATAGCAAGTACTGGCTCGATCGCTAGTGAGGTATTTGATGACTACAATTAAGTTCAACCCCTTTTTGATAAGTCGAGCTATTGCTGTTTTTGTTATGGCATAACCCGTCGTTTCTACAAAATTACCCCTTAAGACTAAGGAACTGACGAACATGTGTTACATTACTGGGAGGTAAAGTTAACAAGACCCTTTTTTTTCACTGGCACGGCCTAACCTGACCCCTTCTCACAATTCTATCCAAGTGCTCGACCTTTTTAGGTAGATAGGAGAAATACCTAAAGTTTATTGAATAGCTAGTCTCAGGAAGCGTTCTCAACAGTTTGATATACCTTCTAACACATAAAAAATCAACAAAAAGTATCCAAGCCATCACGCTTATTAAATAAAATAAACGGGCTCGAATGCTCCGATTGAGACCTAATAATTCCCTTTTCTCACAGTTTTATAGTTACCTAGCAAAACTTGAGTATCTCTTGGTAAGAAAGTTTGTACGGCCTGCACGATACTAGGGTCGTTCTATCTCAATTTCCATGTCACCCGTATGACCATAGTAGTTGTAGCAGTGCCCGGAATCAAGTACTACGAGAACTCAATTATCACACCTTTAGACCTTACGTTCCTCATCCTAAATGGCGAACGTTAACAGTTGGGTTATCAGAACAGACACGGTACTGCCTGTTGGTTCGAACATAGGTCACTCCTCGCGATACAACACATCGGTACCAATTATAATTGACGCGTTCATACGAACGCCACCACCGCTATACCAGCTTTGATAGAAAGGTCACCGTTACCGCAACGTATGACGTAGATTATTTACTTATCTAACAATCTAAAACACAACCCTTTGGTTTAGGCTGACCCAGTAGGCGTCTTAAAACATCAAAATCATTAAAATCCAGTGACAATCAACACATTCATCGGAGCACTATTCATCACAAACGTAAATAGTGACTTCATTGTGCGTAAGTTAAGTATTCAAATAATCATTAGGGTTTACGATAAACTGATTGAAACGTTCTTTGGAAAAACAATTACCTATATTTGACATGTCACATGTTGAACAGTTGGCGATACTAGATTGCTAAGGCAGATTTTAACTATTGTCAAACGGTCGGTTTTGGTTACTTCAAACCCTTACTATTCGTATAATTTTTTTGAGCACAAGTCATTTACCGTTGACACGCTCACTCAGACCGTTTTGGCAACCATGTCTCGCACTCATATGCTATTTGAAGCGGTTGCATTTTATGCAAACACAAAACAAGGTTCCCGGGAGACAAGTTAGCTGTCTTTAGTAGCAGCGGTGCGTACTTGTGGACTATCGACGACTCGATAACAATAAACGTTCGCAAATAGTCACTTAACCCCGAACTACCCTCAATCGTAACAAAATGCTTTGCGCTCACACTGCAAACGTCGGATATATATCTGACGTAGTGTTCATATCGTCGAAAAGAATGTTCGCTTAAGTGTAACTTACATGGACACAACTGTTTAAAATCACGATCGTTGGTTACCCACTCGTTCAACCATAGTTTAGTATCGCCCTTTAGGCAAAAGTCTACCCGTGACAAGTACTCAGACCAGCCATTCGTATCACTGGCGCGATCCCCTCTTCGCACCACACGCCAATGTAAAAGGTTTAACACAAAATAATTTGCGACTTAATGGGTAGAATTGTTTTGATAGATTTTATCAGAGCTTTGCAAGGGTAGACACCTTAAAACACTGAGCAGCAGATCCTACAGACTTGTCCTGCCTTGGCATACTATTTGGCGGGTTAGAACAACAATCTAATGTGATCAGTGGTTTTGTTAACACTGTCCTCGGGGAGACTGTGTTGGCTAGGTGTTGTTTAAGCTTTTGTAGGTAAACTTACATTCGTGCCGTTTGTACCTACATCGTCACCTTACGTTTTAAACGAACTATTCATTTTAGGTGTCGAGTACTGTCGTTGTCGAAACACTTCGCGACTGACGCGATTAACTGCCGCGGAAACTATGCCTAGAACTACGTGGTGAATCATCACGACGACGTTGATGTCTTTTGTATGAAATACAGAGCAAGCGACAATGACGTTTTGAGACGTTACGAGTCTTACGATCTATTCTCTGCTGTATTTACAAATGAGATCGCGACCTAACCCCGTATCTAACTGCGTAAAACTACGCCATCGTGGTCACATCCGAACACGCGAGCTATTTCTAGAACGATGCCGCTTACGGCTCCGCGATACACTTCTGCTACGCACCATTTTCACAACAAATACCTATTTGAATTCATGAGCAAATCAACGCACTTTTAAAATAACGGCCAGGTAAAAGAACACAAATGAAATACAATAAATCTCTTTGAAAATTAAACCGTTAGAACTTCAAATCAAAAGTGAAATGTTGTTTTGTTTCCTGTCTTTTATAGTGGGCTAACAGTCCTTTATCCCACTACTGATTTTAGGATCAGAAGTGGTTTACAATTAAAAAGAACAAACCATCACTAACCTAGCTTTATTATTACTTACAAATTTAATCAAAATTACAGAGAAACGAACAACACCTCACTTGCGCGCCAATCCACACACGAAAAATCACAATAGGTACAAAAATTAAAATAACGAGAGAAAGGGAAACGGAAATGGCTCACGTGACCTGGGATGGTTCCACCACGATGTTACCGCACCGAGCGCCGCAGAGAAATAGGCTTAGCTCAACGGCAGCCGCTCTTTTATATGCTCCGGCGCCGGCATGGCAAGATCGAGGTGAGGTAGGAGGGGGTTCTGCTTATAATATATATATTATATATATATATATATATATATATATATATATATATATATATATATATATATATATATATATATATATATATATATATATATATATATATATATATATATATATATATATATATATATAATATCGGCGCGGACTCAATATTAATTAGTTTTAAAATAGTTAAGTAATAATAATTGATTAATCTCATAAATTAACTAAGCGTGTTGTTTACGCAAGCAAGTGCACGTGGTGTTTGCTACCACGGCAGGTGCTATTTGTGCGAACGAGCGCAGGTGGTTTAAACAATGCTTTTGCAAATGCTCGTGGTGTTTACCACTACAGCAGGTGCTGTTTGCGCAAACGAGCGCAGGTGGTGTTTATGAATATGGCACGATTTCCCACCACATTCGTTTTGTATAAAAGCGAACGGCGGATCGATTATAAGGCATTGTACCTCAAATCATTGCAGCACTAAGTTGTCCTAGACTAAGCTCTATCAATAAAAAGTCTCGTGACAATCTGAGTGTTTTATTCGACAAATGAGTGAAGATAAGGACAGTGGACATCAGCACGCTGATGGCCACGATGATTATTTGGATCCACCCATCATTACTCCAACATCAGAAGTGGGATGCATTCCCACTTCCATCCCACCGCCTACTGTGCCAAGGCCATCAACATCAACAAACACATTAGCCGGAATGATGCAATCACAAGGAAATTCTAGTTCTATGCCAATGGAATTCATGATGCAAATGATGAAGACGATGCAGCAAATGTCAGACCGCCTCTGCGCACCGCTAGAACCAAAGGTAAAAATAAATGAAATATTTTTACCATCCTATGATCCTGACACAAATGTTGGAATTCGTGAATGGTGTCAACATGTGACCAAAGCAGTTGAGATATATAAACTCAATGACTATGATGTACGAATGAAGGTTGGCAGCTTACTAAAGGGAAGAGCTAAATTATGGGTTGATGACTGGATGGTGTCCACCTCCTCCTGGGAAGAATTACGTGACAAACTCATAACCACTTTCGAACCAGAGAACAGATATTCGCGTGACATCCTTAAGTTCAGGGAGCATGTTTATGAACCAACGAAGAATATCGCAGAGTTTTTATCTCAAGCTTGGGTACTTTGGAAGAGAGTAACGAAAGACAAACTCAATGATGATCATGCAGTTGAAGCTGTCATAGGATGTATTAATGATGAACGTATTCGAATAGAACTACTGAATGCAAGAACTGCCACAGTACCGGAACTCATCTCGGTTGCATCATCAATCAGGGCGAAACGACCGAATACTAGTTCCAGTAACGCAATTCCAAACAAACGATCAAGGTTTAATGATGAGCGCTCTTCGGCAATGTCTTGCCAGTATTGTAAGAGGTCGAATCATCTGTCTCAGGATTGTAGGTTCAAACCAACTGTGAACCCACAACAGCAAAACGCAAACAATACTCAGAAGGAGCCTGAAGCACGAAAACAAACTTGCACATTCTGTAATAAGAATGGCCATACTTACGACGTATGTTACAGACGTCAAAGATCATTAACATCAAATGTAAATTGCATTGAAAGCAGCAAACTGGCACCAATTCAACTTCAAATCGGCACGTTCACTCTCCAAGCCATTTTTGATAGCGGCGCTGAATGTTCTGTTATACGTGATAGTGTTGCTGCAAAACTACATGGAAAAAGATGTCAAAAGGCTAACTATCTGAGAGGCATTGGGAAACATCCAGTTCTATCACTCACCACTTTGCTTACAATCTGTGTGATTGATAATGTTAATGTCTAATTGTTGTTCTTCATCTTGCCTGACACAGATATGACAACAGATGTATTAATTGGCATGAACTTGATCAACGGAACCAATCTCGGTATGGTTATTACGTCTGGAGGTACAAAACTTGTCCACCAGTCTACAGTTCTAGTAAACCACATGCAACAAAATAACCCTATTTTCACCAATCTGGATTGTGATCTCACAGATGAGCAAGATATCAAAACGCTACGTTTACTGCTAAATAAATATCAACACCTGTTTATACGCGGGTACCCACAGACAAGAGTAAATACGGGAGAACTGGAAATACGACTGAAGAACCCAGATAAGTTCGTTGAAAGAAGACCGTACCGTTTGAGTCCAGTGGAACGAGAGAAAGTTCGGGCAATCATCAATGAATTGATTGCAAACAACATCGTCAGGGAAAGTAAATCGCCACTTTCAAGTCCCATCATCCTGGTAAAGAAGAAGAATGGAGAGGATCGCCTTTGTGTTGACTTCAGAGAACTCAACTCCAATACCTTACGAGATCACTACCCACTTCCCCTGATTGAAGATCAAATCGACCAACTGGCAAACGCTAAATACTATTCCACTTTGGACATGGCTGCTGGATTTCATCAGATACCAATCGCAGAAACATCGATCGAGAAAACTGCATTTGTAACCCCGGATGGGTTATATGAATTCCTCACAATGCCATTTGGTTTGAGTAATGCCTGTTCAATTTATCAACGATGCATCAACCGAGCACTCTACCCACTGCTGGGAGATGCTGCACAGGTATACGTCGATGACGTGCTCAGTAAGAGCACAGACTTTTCCGAAGGACTATCAAACATTGAACACATTCTCATTGCCCTTCAGGAAGCAGGGTTCTCAATCAATGTTGACAAGTGTAGTTTTTTTGAGCGGACTATTGAGTATCTGGGTAACGTCATATCCGATGGAAAAGTGAAGCCAAGTCCAAAGAAGGTAGAAGCTCTGGTAAAATCACCACCTCCAACAACAGTGAAACAAGTGAGACAATTCAACGGCCTTGCTGGCTATTTCAGAAGGTATATTCCAAACTTCTCCCGTATGATGGTACCACTGTACGAATTGACCAAACAAGGTGCAAAGTGGGAATGGAATGACCGTCACGAAAAAGCCCGTAGCGATGTCATTGAATATCTCACTTCAGAACCAGCACTAACACTTTTCCGTGAGGAGGCCCCAATTGAATTATATACTGATGCTAGCAGTTTGGGATTCGGCGCTGTTATAGTACAGGTAATTGACGGACGACAACACCCAGTTGCTTTTATGAGCAAACGGACAACAGAAGCAGAAAGTCGATACCATTCGTATGAATTGGAGACTTTGGCACTCATCCGGGCCATAAAGCATTTCCGGCAATATCTTTACGGACGCAACTTTAAGATCATCACGGATTGTAATGCCTTAAAAGCTTCAAAGAATAAGAAAGATTTGCTACCACGCATACATCGATGGTGGGCATTTCTTCAAAATTTTGATTTTGAGGTGGAATATCAAAAAGGAGAACGTCTCCAACATGCAGATTTCTTCAGCAGGAATCCAAGTGATAACATCGTAAATGTCTTAACAAGAGACCTTGACTGGCTGATAGTTGAGCAACGCCGCGATGACACCATCCGTCCACTCATTGATAGGATGGTCAATGATAACGTCCAAAATGATGATTACGTACTCGACGATGGTGTCTTGAAACGTGTGGTACACGATGCAACATTCGGACAACAAAATTGCACGGTTGTGCCAAAGGCATTTCAGTGGAGTATTATCAACTCTTATCACTCTGCACTCAAACATCCTGGATGGGAGAAAACCCTACATAAAATAAAAGAATCTTATTGGTTCGAGAAAATGAATGCTAACATTCGTCGATTTGTGAACAACTGCGTTGTTTGCAAAACATCAAAGAATACATCGGGTGCAGTACAAGTTCAGCTCCATCCAATTCAAAAGCCCACTGCCGCTTTTCAGGTGATCCACATGGACATTACAGGCAAACTTGGAACGCTGGGGCATCAAGAGTATGTGGTAGTCACTATCGACGCATTCTCAAAATATGTGTTGCTTCATCATGCAACAAATAAAAGCCAGCACAGCGCACTTGGGGCTTTGAAACGAGCAGTTCATCTATTTGGAACACCGATCCAAATCATAGTGGACGGTGGAAGAGAATTTCTAGGGGAATTCAAATCCTATTGCGATCAGTTTGGGATCGAAATTCACACTATATCACCAGGAGTTAGCCGAGCGAATGGTCAAGTGGAGCGAGTTATGACCACGCTTAAGAACGCTTTGTTCATGATTAAAAACTATGAGACGGAATTATGGCACAACACTCTAGACGATCTCCAATTGGCAATGAACTGCACAATTCATCGAACAACTGGAGTTGCTCCGCTTACTTTGCTCACAAGACGCAGGCACTGTGTACCACCTGAATTGTTGAGATTGGTAAACCTGGAAGAGGAGTCAGTTGATGTAAGCGGACTAGATGAATTAGTTCAACAACGAATGATCACTGCCGCAGATCAAAACAAACAACGTTTTGACCAACATCGAGCAAAAATACATCGCTTCTCAAGGGGAGACTATGTCTTGATTAAAAACAATCCACGGAACCAAACCTCCCTTGATCTTAAATTCAGCGAGCCTTATGAAATTTTCCGTGTTTTGGAAAACGACCGCTATTTAGTAAAGAAAGTAGTGGGCAGAGGACGACCGCGAAAAGTAGCTCACGATCAGCTTCGACGAGCGCCACTACCGGGCAGCCAACAAACCGTATCGGCGCCAGAAGACGACACCAATGAAACTGAAGAAATTCAGAGCATTTCACAAAAACCCGTGCCCTCTTCATCCAGTGCCACTACTGAATAATCAAGTAAGTTCAAACTATAATTAGTTTTGAAATAATTCTGCGAGTATCATTTAATTCCTGATTTAGAGCCTCTGTGAATCCTACACAGCATCGACCTTTTACCCACTCCTTTAGAGCCTCTGTGTACCACGGCGTACAAGACCGCCCAGAGCACAGCATCATCCATTTCCACGAGCTCTACGAGAACATTTTATTTAAATCCTCTGTGAATCCTACACAGCATCGACCTTTAACCAACTCCTTTAGAGCCTCTGTGTACCACGGCGTACAAGACCGCCCAGAGCACAGCATCATCCATTTCCACGAGCTCTACGAGAACATTTGATTTAAATCCTCTGTGAATCCTACACAGCATCGATCTTTAACCAACTCCTTTAGAGCCTCTGTGTACCACGGCGTACAAGACCGCCCAGAGCACAGCATCATCCATTTCCACGAGCTCTACGAGAACCTTTTATTTAAATCCTCTGTGAATCCTACACAGCATCGACCTTTAACCAACTCCTTTAGGGTCTCTGTGTACCACGGCGTACAAGACCGCCCAGAGCACAGCATCATCCATTTCCACGAGCTCTACGAGAAACTTTTATTTAAATCCTCTGTGAATCCTACACAGCATCGACCTTTAACCAACTCCTTTAGAGCCTCTGTGTACCACGGCGTTCAAGACCGCCCAGAGCACAGCATCATCCATTTCCACGAGCTCTACGAGAACATTTTATTTAAATCCTCTGTGAATCCTACACAGCATCGACCTGTAACCAACTCCTTTAGAGCCTCTGTGTACCACGGCGTACAAGACCGCCCAGAGCACAGCATCATCCATTTCCACGAGCTCTACGAGAACCTTTAATTTGAATTTCTGTGTACTATTCCGTACAAGACCATCCAGAACACAGTGTCTGATTTCTTTAAACTTGATTGTTAGCGTATTTAGACGTACATCATTGTAGAACGCAAACAAAATATTACAGCGTAGGCTGTGGATACGGATTACTAGCTCAAAGAAACTCGTATGCCATTATTTCAGGACCACAAAAAGAAGGCTGGGGCAGAGCACGCACCGCCTTCCAGAATGGCCGTATCGGCGCGGACTCAATATTAATTAGTTTTAAAATAGTTAAGTAATAATAATTGATTAATCTCATAAATTAACTAAGCGTGTTGTTTACGCAAGCAAGTGCACGTGGTGTTTGCTACCACGGCAGGTGCTATTTGTGCGAACAAGCGCAGGTGGTTTAAACAATGTTTTTGCAAATGCACGTGGTGTTTACCATTACAGCAGGTGCTGTTTGCGCAAACGAGCGCAGGTTGTGTTTATGAATATGGCACGATTTCCCACCACATTCGTTTTGTATAAAAGCGAACGGCGGATCGATTATAAGGCATTGTACCTCAAATCATTGCAGCACTAAGTTGTCCTAGACTAAGCTCTATCAATAAAAAGTCTCGTGACAATCTGAGTGTTTTATTCGACAAATGAGTGAAGATAAGGACAGTGGACATCAGCACGCTGATGGCCACGATGATTATTTGGATCCACCCATCAATACTCCAACATATATCTATCTACATACTCCACCTTTAAACCGTAATTTCTTGGCTCTGGTTGAATATTTCTAAGTCGGAGCGGCAACGTCTCAATCTCGTAGGCGAGGTTGCCAAACGTATTCGGTCACAAAACTTAAAACTCAATATTTTGAAGATTCAACTCCCTTGATCCCTAACGGAAATTTTTCGCGTACTCGTAATTACTTTGTGGCTCCGCGACTTTTCAGAATTAGTACAAATGTGGCTCCATTTTATATAATAATATATTCAATATATGACGGTTATTTTAAGTTACCTTTAAGATTTTAATGACTATGTTGCTCCAATAGATTTTATATTCGCAAAGCTTGGTAATTTTTAGATCCATGTTTCATACGGGGGGGATAAAGGGGCAGGAGGGGGAGGATTGCTTGCTTTTTTACACTATATTTGACCATGGAATATTATTTTAAATATTTAGCGACTTTTGGCCGACTTTATGGAGAAGGAGAGCCTCTTTATGAAATGAAATGAAAATGAAAATGAAATCATTTATTCTCAGGTACTTGCCCCATAGTCAATAAAATAAATTGAATTTATCCAGACCATAATAAATAAAACATAATAATAAGTTAAAATATAAATAAGAGTTAAAAACAAATCAAATAACAAACAACACGGATTAAATAATAATAATGTCATATAAAATTTAATTAATTCAAAATTACCTTGTCATGTCATCTTACATGCAGGTACACCCAATGAGCCACAAATGGGGAGTCCCATCTGTCTGCAACAGTGTTCAGGATGCTGTTGTCGCCGCCGCGCACCCGCGCATGCATGGAGGCGCAGCGCTTGCGCATGATGGCGTGGAACCCGTCCACGTGTGCCTCCGCGAACATTCCGGACGCGCTGCAGTACCGCGGCAGCTGCATCAGCACCCTGAACGCGTTGTTATATTGGACGCGCAGCGCGCTGTATGCTCTCTGCGTATAACTCACCCACAGAGTGCAAGTGTAAAAGGATTGACAGAAAGCTCTAAAGAGCGTTACCTTTACATGATTTGTACACTTTGCAAATCTGCGGGCGAGCATATTACATCGGACAGACAGCGCTCTACGCTCCCGCTCGATGTCCACGTCATCTCTCAGATCCTCGGTGACCCAGTGGCCCAGATACTTAAACTTGCTTACTCTGTTAAGAGGAGAACCGCACAGCAAGACCGGAGGCACAATTGAGTAGCATTTGGTGCGCGCCTTGAAAACCATTAACTCACTCTTCTTTGTGTTGTATCTGAGCCCATGGACCACCGAGTACCTTTCACATATAGCCAGGAGCCTTCTCAATGCGCTAACCGATAGACTCAGCAACACCATATCATCAGCATAGCTAATGTTATTGATGCTGACTCCGTCAATATGACAACCTAGATTGGCGTTGCTGAGCTCAACGATCAGCTGATTAATGTACAAGTTAAATAGCTTCGGGGATGTAATCCCCCCTGCCTCACCCCACATTCAAGCTTGTAAGGCTCTGAGAGAGACCCCGCCCACCTCACGTGATTGACTTGATGCTGATACCAGTATTTAAACAGCGCGATTGTATCATCGGGTACCCCAGACTCATTCTTAAGCTTATCCCATAGCACATCATAATGAACCAAGTCAAAAGCTTTTGACAAATCTAGGTAACAGGCGTATACCGGTGTCTCTCTATCAGCGTAGTACTTGACAGCATGCTTGAGTGACAAAATTGCACTCTCTGTGGAAAGGCCGGCCTTGAAACCGAACTGTGCATCGTGTAGTTTTAAATGTTTATTTAGTTGTCGGTCAAGCAAACCGTCAAGCACCTTAGCTATTACTGTAGCCAGGGAAATTGGCCTGTAGTTGGATGGGTCTGAGGCGTCGCCCATTTTGTCCTTGACGATCGGCGTGACAATAGTTTTCATCATCCCGTGAGGTATGTAAGAGGGGCCAATGCATAGATTGAAGAGCATGGTTAGTACTCGAGGAAGGTGGACACCGAAAGAGAAAAAACCCGTAGGACCGACTTACCTTATGCGATTAATCCAAAATTAAATGTGGCAGCGCACAGTGTAAGGTATCAAGCAGTTAGGTTATTTAATAGTCTGTCAAACGAATTTAAAGTGATACATGATCATAAACAATTCAGGACACAGCTTAAGGCTTTTTTGTTGGAGAGGTGTTTCTATAGTATAGACGAGTTTATAAACTGTAGGGATAAGTAGACGCAATAATATATTTATTTAGAATCATGAATTAGCATCATAAATAATTTTTTAAGAATGCATTTAGTTTAGACTATTTTGAACTTTAACGAAGTGTAAGTAATAATTTAATTAGTGTAATTGTATTTTTTTTTCTCTTGTTTTCATAACCTTTTTATTTTGTAAATTTCCGACACAATTGTAAAATATTGTATGGAATAAATTTTTAAAAAAAAACCTGCATGTTTTAAATGTTCCACGCTGAGACCATCGTGTCCAGGCGACTTACCCCTGACCATGTGTTTAATCACCGAGGCAATCTCTTTAGAGGTGAAAGTGAATGTGCGCTGCACTAGCGGCGGCGCGCCCTCAGAGGGCGGCGGCGACGGGGCCGCGGGGCCCAGCGGTGAGTGCACCTCGAAGTGACTCTTGAACAGGTCAGCGATGTCGCCCGGCTCACGCGCCCCTGCAACGCTCACGGGCAGGCTCGGCCTGGTATTCATTTTGTTTGTAGCATTCCAGAATTTTGAAAAGTTTTTATTGTAGTGTAATTGTGCAATAATATCCATTTTGATTTTATCTTTATTCTTTTGACACCATTTTAATTTTGATCTTTATTTTTTATTTTGTTTCTTTTTATATGCACATGTACGTTCAGCAGCTTGAGAAAAAATATTTACTACGGTATTATACATTTTATCAATAATGACTGTATGACTGGAGCACGTACATGTCTTGTCACAACAGTTATATAATTCACGAGGAAAATCTATTTCTCGTAGCGCTGAGTGGCATATCTCATGATATTTTTGAATTTGTTCTGTCTCCCTCTCTCCCCACGGAACTTTATTACGTTTTACACAATAAGCTTTATTTTTGGGTCTTATCAAATTCAAATCACATCTTATTAATAAAGGCATGTGGTCAGACCAATATGTGTCGTACAACACTTCTATATCTAGTATAGTTGCACGGGCGGCCACCGTCGCGACGCAGTGGTCTAACCAGCGCCGGCATCCGTGCGCTCCGAAATTACGGTTTAAAGGTGGAGTAAGATATGTTCGGGGCTACGGCTGGATCAACTATGTGCCCAAAGTGGTGTTTATATATATATCAGAAATAGCCTTACCAGTGTTTGCCGTTTTATCATTGTATTTCATTACATTGGGGAATGTATTAGAGTTGTTTTTACTTTTAATATACGACCAAAAAGTTTTGGGTTCTTTGATAATAGAGTTTTCGATTTTTACAATATATTATTTAAAGCATTCATGTTCAATATCTTTAGCTCGTTGGCGCAATAATGAAAACGTCATATAGTCTGATTTATTATGATAAACTTTGTATTTTTGATGGAATTTGTGTTTCTCTTTAATTACTTTTATTAATGCTGAATTGTACCAGGGAGGATAGTTATTACTTTTCACAGGTCTTTGGGGAATATAATTAGACCTTAATATGTTCAATTTATCGTAAAATAGTGCTACGGCTACATCCAAATCATCGATTTTCAATAAGGAGTGCCATTCAACCTGATTCAATTCAGAACAAATCAACTCATATTCACCTTTATGATACAATAATTTATTTCGAGGTCTGTCCGTTAAGTTTTGAAATAGACTTTTACAGCTAAACTGAGCATAGATTGATTTGTGGTGTAGATCTTCAGACACCAACGGATCCTCGCATTCATAACCATTAAGTGGGCCGTTGGATAACACTAGATCCAATACACGGCTGTTGTGATTTGATACCCAGTTGTATTGTGCTAAATTACATAAGTTAAGAATGTCAACAAAGTCATATACATGTTCTCCCACTATCCCTGTTGGCTGAAGTTCTGCACAGTCATTAGTTCTGTTCCAAGTAATCAAGTCACTCAGATTAAAATCCCCCATTATAATAAATTGGTCATTTAAATGAGACATAACTAGTTCAGATAAAGTATGTAGAAAATTTTTTAGTTGTGTTTTGTGAGGATTGCCGAGGTTCTCTTTACAAAGATAGACAACACATATATGAATATTTTGTGTAACACTAGATCCTTGTCTCCACAAGGATAGCGTTACCCAAATATCCTCTGCAGAGCTGCGCCAGTCAAGTCTTTCAGTCACAACAAAGTCGCGGCGGACTGCTATTAAAACACCTCCACCTAAAGTTTGTTTTGTACGAGCATAATCGTGATCGCGCCTCCACACTAGGTACCTACCGTCGAACAGCTCCGCACTACTAATACTATCAACCAACCATGATTCCGTTAAAGAAATCACATCATAATTATTCAAGTAAACATTCCCCAGCAAGCCACTTGTCTTTGTACGTAAACCGCGTACGTTTTGATAGTACAAGTTAATTGTATCCACTTTTAGTCCTTACTATCCGACTGTAACGTATTAAAATAATACAGACTAACCCATAACAAACAAAAAACCCCATATATTTCGCTAAAATTATTCTAAGTAATATATAATTACCCACATTAGTTATACTTTCATGTGACCAAAGTACCCACCACATTACAAAAAACGTCACCGCTCCACAATAATAAAACAAGTCAGGTGATTTGCCAAACAAAAGCACCTGTCCTGCTAGGAGAATACGGTACAAATTATGTATAAAACTTACGGATATATTATGTGAGTCATATTTTTTGCCAGCTGTCGTTGCCCAGCGACACAAACAAAAGACGAACACTGCACTGCCTAAGATTCTCAAACTGAACGCAATATAATCATAATGTAGAAAAAAATATATTATAAATAATACACAACAAAGAGAAAACATAACACTTAAGATATTTTTGACAAGTCTTTTTCGGATCTCATGTTGATGATAGGTGAAAGGTCGTCGCGCCGAACGAATATCTTTGAGTTTTTCACCCAAACATACTGAAACCCCTTTTCCTTTGCTATTTTTTTCGCTTTAGCCAGCAGCGCCTTATTGTGGACCGTGAGATGATCGTTAACGAAAATTTTTTCAGGCCCTTGGAGACCAATATCTTTCGGCATAAGAGGGGAACGCTTCATGTATGCTCTTGCGGCGGCAATAAAATCTTCTTTAACATAGCGGTTATTGAAACACGCTATGATGGGTTTCGTGTGGTTTGCATCGCGCGACTGGACTCTAGTTATAAAGTTTAGTTGGTGTATGTCAATAGGATATTCTATTTTTTTACCAATGGCACATAAGAGCTCAATTAGATTTTCCTTTTTGTTCTGTGGAATGCCTTTCAATTCCACGTTATTCATGCGTGACCATTGTTCTTTTTCTTGAATATCACTCTCAAGTTTGTCCAATCTTGCCTGAATCTGATTTGCTTGATCATTCTTGGAATTTTCCAATTGAGACAGACGATCTTCGACTTTCTTTAATTTGGTTGCAAATCCTTTTATGGTATTATTGGATTCATGAACCGTAGCTTTGAGATCAGAGAACTCAGTTCGAAGCGACTTCACTTCTTGAATCAATGAGTCTAGAGGCGATATCTTGTCTGAGAGAAGTCTTATCTCTTTAAGCACTGTAGCATAGTTGTCCTCAGCCCCTGCAGTTGTAGCTGATACTGGAGCATTAGCTTGTTTACACTGCGAACAGCGCCAAGTCGCTTTGCGTTCACTCGCCATATCACGGTAAATATATATATCCAGATTCACTGAGTCCAGCACAGTGGAAGTGCAAGTATTTATGACACGCATGGCAGTAAGCTCCATCCACAAGGTTGTCTTTGCAGTGAGCGCAAGTACGCGAGACCATGTTGGTAAAGTTTGAAAATCACTGGATTTTACCGAGCGAGCAGTAAACTAGCGAGGCACGCGTTAGATCGCAGCAAGAACTACGATGAGACTGAAGACTTTAGTTTTAAATGATGAATACTGTTTTTTGTGGAGTGTTATAGCTGCTTTGTATCCTACAAAACAACACCCAGAACGTGTCACATCTTACCCGCATTACCAAAATGTGTTGAATATTAAAGAAATAACTTTTCCAGTCAGTTTTAGCGATATAGCTTCTTTTGAGAAAAACAACCCCCACATAAGTATTTATGTGTATGGTTTAAAAAAAACAAGTTCATTGTTGGTCCACTATATAAATCGAAGTCAAATCCACGTAATACGAAGCGAATTCAAATTGCTTCTCGAAAATGATAATTCATCTCATTACTGTTTGATTAAAGACCTACCTAGTTACGGAGCATAACCAGTATATAGACCGCGTAGTAAGCATAAATGCTGTGGCTACCAAAAGTGCATAGTAAGCGTCTGGAGTAGATTAAGGCCCTAGCTCTTAGTTTAAAACGTAATAAACGGGCAGTCTAATCGACCCAACTACGAATCGTTCGTAAACTATTTTATAATTTAGTTTTAAAAAAACTGTTTTCCCTCCGGCGCGATTTGACTGGCGCAGACGGTAGGATACCGGTACGAATATCCTGTACCTGTGAGGATCCAAAATCGATTCGAGTACAAGTATTTCGTGCGTTTTTTCGTAAAAACTGGTATCTACGGACCAAATAAATTTGTCTGAGTGCCTGGAGGATACAAGGAAAACTTCTAAGGAAAACTTCTGCGGCTATAATTGGAGGAAATGGGGAAAATAATTCTGTGAGTAGACCTCTTCACTGTCCTATCCATCCCTGTTCTTATTCCATTGGCTGTGCATAGTTAGTTAGATTTTAGTTAAAGTGAGCGCCAAGATATTGAGACATGGCCAGAATTAAAAGAGTTGTTCACTCAACATTTCGGCGATCCAAGGTCAGAGGAATGTATTGCGATAGAGTTAGATAGTATGAAAATTAGACAGAGTGAATCTTACTTGGAATTTTGCAGTCGTATCCAAAATGTCAGAAGTACATTATTTTCCAAAATAAATTTGATTAATGACGATAATGAAAGGCAAACAAAAATGACCATTTATAACCACATTTCGTTGAATGTATTTTTGTATAATCTGCCAGAAGACATGTAACGTGTAGTACGTCTTCACAACCCTGATAAGCTAGAAGACGCATTGAAAATAGTTATGGAAGAAGTTAATTTCTTAAATCAGTATAATGCAAAGAACAAAAACCGTCAAAGGTTTTCACCGCAAACGCTAATGCCAAATTCCAAGTCTATTTTCCCGCAAAATAATAATTTTGGACAAAATTTTAAATTTGGCCAGCCACAAAACTCTAGCTTCAATGTAAACGCTGCTCAAAGCAAATTTCCTCAAAATCAAGGCTTTAAGTTCGTCATTTCTCACCAACCTCAAGGTTACAGAGCTATCATGCCCAACCAAACAAACCTTCAGTTTGTAACTCCACAGCAACATGTAGGTTACAGGCTATTTTTTAATAATAATAACCAGCCTAGGCCCAACAACATCCAAACCCAATTTAGATTTGGTATCCCACCTTCATACCAACAAATGCAAGGTCAGAGACCCACATTTCAACAAACACAAGGTCAAAGTCAACAGACATTAGGTCAACGACCTTCATACCGATACGATAATGACGTCTCTATGCGAACGGCTCTTCAACCGAGACCAAATTATTTAGCCCCGCGAACGTCCAATAAATTGTTCTATGCTAATGAACTTGATGAGCATGAATACACCCCCGAAGCTTTTTATGCGATTGAAGGAAACGATTACGACGAGGAATACCAGCTGGTAGGTAGTGATTAATATTCAGTAGATTGTAGTAATTTTGAAAATGCTCAGTCGTCACAGGAAACCCCTGAAACAGAAAATTTTCAGTTACAGGCCTCCACGATACACCCCCCGAAATAGTACATCTTGACCATCATGGTGCTTTAAAATTACCCCACATAGAAATTTCTGAAATTAACTCTAAATTTATGATTGACACAGGAAGCACGAGATCCTTTATCAGCCCTGAAATCGCTAGTAAATATTTTGCAGATTATAAATATTGCGAGCCCTTTGAAGTCGTTAGTACCCACGCGCGAAGTTCTCATAATGAAGTCATAATTATACCATCACTAAAAACTTTTAGAAGTACTGACACACATAAATTTTAAGTGTACGAGGTCTGCAGTAATTACGAAGGACTGATAGGCTCTGACTTACTTAAACAACTAGACGCGAATATAGATATGAAAAATCAAATACTAAGAAGACGAGACACAGAAATACCAATTATATACAGCCCACCTTACACAGTTCGCATTGAATCTCGTTCTGAAACACGTACACAAATCACTGTTGATCTTTTGAATGGAGAAGCAATAGTTAACTTTATAAATTTTGGCGAAGGTGTACAATGCAAAGAAGGATTTGCTACAACTGTTATCCAAAATACATCTGATAATTGTTTTGATATTACATTCAGTAAACACATTAGTGTCACAAAATATGAACCTGAAGAAATCCAAGTTAACAACACCCAAATAGTTAATGACATTGAAAAAGATAATATTCTCAAAGAAAATCCAAATAAATTACGGTTAGATCACATGAACCCAGAGGAACGTAACAAAATTTACAATTTGTGCTTAGAATACAAAGACATCTTTTACACAGAACACTTACCGCTGTCCTTTACAAACCAGGTAAAACACAAAATCAGGACAGTTAATGAGGACCCAATTTACGTAAAGCCATATCGTCACGCCCCAGTAGAAGCCGCCGAAATAAAAAAGCAGGTCCAAAAGCTGTTAGATGATAATGTTATAAAGGAATCTCATTCTCCATGGAGTGCCCCGGTGCACTTAGTACCCAAAAAACTGGATGCTAGTGGCGAGAAAAATACAGAATGGTTATAGACTATAGACGACTTAACGAAATAACAGTAGATGACAAATACCCTCTTCCCAATATTACTGACCTCTTTGACAAATTAGGCAAAAGCTGCTATTTCTCTGTACTTGACCTAGCTAGCGGCTACCATCAGATAGAAATCGAGAAAGAAGACCAACCGAAGACCGCTTTTTCAACCCAATTCGGTCACTACGAGTTTCTCAGAATGCCGTTCGGGCTGAAAACGGCTCCAGCGACATTTCAACGAGCACTGGACAATGTTCTGAGAGGATACAGGGAATGCACTGTCTTATCTATCTAGATGACATAGTTATCTTTTCATCAAGCCTCGAAGAACACTTAACAAAACTTAGAGCAGTTTTTGACGGACTCAGGAAAACCAATTTGAAAGTACTTGACAAATCAGAGTGTTTATGTAAAGAAGCATCTTACCTGAGACACACTATCACCCCTGATGGACTGAAACCAAATACAGACAAAATAGACTCTATACTGAACTACCCATTACCAAAAACAAGGACTGAAATTCAAAGTTTTGTAGGACTTATTGGCTACTACAGAAAATTCATCAAAGACCTCTCTAAAATAACACAACCTATGACATCATGTCTGAAAAAGAACAATAAAATTGTAATTGATGATAAATATATTAATGCATTCCAAAAATGTAAAGAATTACTAACAAGCGCGCCACTATTACAATACCCCGATTTTACAAAACCTTTTGTACTTACCACTGACGCCTCCGATTTCGCCATTGGTGCAGTACTATCACAAGGCCTGATTGGAAGCGACAAGCCCATAGCATATGCTAGCAGGACCTTAAATGACGCTGAAAAAAGATACAGTGCAATCGAAAAAGAACTTCTAGCCATATATGGGCGTTAAAACATTTTCTACCGTACCTGTACGCAATCAATTCACTATATACACTTACCATAGACCACTTGCCTGGTTACACTCACTTAAAGAACCAAACAATAAGTTAACCCGTTTCAGACTGAAGTTAAGTGAATATACATACAAAGTCGTACATAAGAGTGGAAAACAAAATACAAACGCAGATGCACTTTCCCGGATACGATTAAATGCCTTAGGTGGCCAAGATAATGATGACCAGCGATCAATGGCAGTGAACGTAAGAGGTGACGACAATGACTATATACGACAGCTGACTGACGAAATAAGTGATTTGGGACAACTAATACACAACCCTGAGAACACAACTAACAATGAAAATACTACAGAAAGCGAAAAACAACCCGCTTCTGCTTCCTCAGATACCGAGTCTACCGTAAGTGTAGGAAATGAACAGGAAAGTCCACCCCAAGCCCGATCAGAGGCATCACCCTTACTGCAATCAAATGACAGTACCCTTACAGCAAATACTGAAACAGCAAGTTCTACCACAGATATTGTACATTCTGCTTTAGATATGGACACAAATGGCGTCCCTATACTTCACGAAGCCATAGATACAAAACCCAACCAAATAATAGTAAATGTTTGGTACAAAAATGAACTCTCAGTCAACATTATCTCACATTCAAAACAACACATCCTGAAAATTCATTTACCTTTGGATAATCCTGAACTAATCAAACAATTCCTTAAGGAATACATCCGGCCCAAAATTAAATATTTTATCTACTATGAGAACAAAGAACATAGACGACAGTTTTCAGAAATAGTAATTGCATTATTTAGAAAATATATTGTACTACTCTTTGAGTGTACTGAGCGAGTAATTAACGTAACTGATGAAAAAGAACAGGAAGAAATAGTAAAGAAGTACCATCAAGGTAAAACCTGTCATCGTGGAATTAAAGAGACAATTTTCCACTTAAAGCGCACTTACTTTTGGAATAATATGGAACAAATAGTAACCAGTATCATAAACTCATGTGAAACTTGTAAACGTATGAAATACGATAGGCGACCTTTCAAACCCCAACTACAGCTTACCCAGACTCAAACTAAACCTTTTAAACAGTTATTCATTGATCTTTATTCTATAGAGAGCAAATACTACCTAACTGTTATAGACTCATTCAGTGAATTGGCCCAAGCTTTTGAAATTCCTGACAGATCAACTCCTGAAGTAGTTAGACCTCTGATTAAATATTTCTCATTCTATGGAATTCCCAACAAAATTAGCTCAGATCCCGGTTCAGAATTTTACAACAAGCTTATGAAGGAAATGCTCTCATTTTATAAAATAGAGGTTTATATAGGTACCACAAACAACCCCAATTCTATGGGACTGATAGAACGTTTTCATTCCACCATCACAGAAATATACAGACTCGCAAAATATAAAAGAAAATTTACAGACGCAGCA
Organism: Coleophora flavipennella; assembly: GCA_947284805.1. Lineage (NCBI taxonomy): Eukaryota > Metazoa > Arthropoda > Insecta > Lepidoptera > Coleophoridae > Coleophora > Coleophora flavipennella. Next base: position 5,343,698 of record OX369309.1, on the reverse strand, counting down.
TCAGTCATGACTTATGCTATTATGGCTTACAACCAGACAATTCATTCCGTAACAGGTCTCACACCCTTTGAAGTAGCTTTCGGACATACAGAAAGTAACAGACAGTTTAACATTGACTTTGAAAAGGAATACACCCAACAACTAGTTAGAGAACATTGTAAAAGAACTAAGTACTTATACCAATATTTAACAGATAAAATGGTAGCTAGGAAAGAAAGAGTACAACAAGATAGAACAGGAGAGACTGACTTTGACCTTAATGATGAGGACGTAATATTTATCAAGGGCGTTAACACGCGTCGTGCTAAAGATAAGCCAAGGTTAAAGTAAAGGTTCAAAGAAATGTAGTTCCGGTAGAGACAAACGCGAGAAATACTAGAGTTCCCATTAAAGATGTGCGACGTCCTCCACAGGTTCGTCCTGCTGCTGATCCAAACACTAATGACCCGGGCCATTCATCTTCAAAAGATTGAGAAGAACCCTGGCATTCTGCCGGTTAGGCAAGGAACTGCTCTTGTTAGTTACGATTAGTGGATAGTAATTAAAATTTTAGATGTAAGGCTTATTATGGAAAACTTAGATTTAAATATAAATAGATTTAAAGAAATGAATAGACAGGTCGTCTCTTTCTCCAATACCAATAGATCGTTTTTTAGTATATTTTGATGACGTGAAGCAACAAGTAAATTATATGTTAAATATCACCTTAGAAAAATACATTCAACTAGTCCCCAACAGCAGACATAAAAGAGGACTCCTCAACCCTTTGGGATCTATAATCAAAATAATTACTGGTAATTTGGATCACGATGACGCAATTAAATATGATAATTTGATAAAAGAAGTAAAAACCCGACAGCACTCAATAGAAAAGAAAACAACTCTAATAGCTGAAATGGCTCAAGTTCTTACAAACTCTACTGTAAACATGACTAACAATCTCATACAATTATACGAAGCCGTTAATAGAATTAATAAAGACATAATTCAGATTTCATTAACCTCTCAAATTAACCAAATAATACAAGCATATAATTTGTTTTTACACAATTTTCAGATAATTTACACCAAATTGAATGAGATTGAAAATATTATAGCATTTAGTAGAATAGGAATATTACATCAATATATTATAAATACCCATGAACTTGTTAAATTGCTCAAGATTATAGAAAAAAACAGATAAACTAATATCACCGTCGATTCCTGAAAATATTGTAAAAATTGAACAGTCAATTACATTAAAGTCCTATTTTAAGAATCATGAAATTATGTTTGTAATGGAAATACCTTTAGTTAAGAAAGATAGTAACTTTTACAACAAAATTGTTCCCTTACCTGTCACCGACCCTGAAACAAATCTTACCCTGATTATTTGGCCTAAATATCCTAACCTTATAGTGAAGGGGTTGAAAGCCAGCTGGCTGTCCACACCGTGTAAAGCCATAGAAGAAGAAATATACCTGTGTGATGAGACCCAGACCTTAGTACCTGTTGAAGATACCTGCATTCTCGACTTAATGAGATATTCTAATAAGGCTGCTTGTATACGAATCCCAATAGAACTGGAAACAGTAAAGGTGGAACCTCTTCAGACAAACCGATGGATGCTGTACACCAAATCAGCTAATGACCTCACAAGGACATGTGCTAACGAAATTCTTCATTATACCATTTTCGGCACATACCTGCTTACCATCGATGATAAATGTGAATACAAAATTGGAAATTATTCTTTGAGAGAACGAGGATACGAAAGGAGAAAAAAATTTATATTCAAAACTTCCTTTGGTGAAATTTCCGGAAAACCTACAAATTGACATCCAACAGAACGTGAATCCTGTCAAACTAACTGGAGTTGACCTGACTGATCTGAAAGTGCTATCTTACGCGCTGAAGAATAATGACGTGAAAAGTGAAAGTGTAGTGAATACGGAAAGTGTTAGCATAGGAACAATTGTCTTATATATAATTTTAGTCATAAGTTTTGTCTCTTTTATGTACTTTAAGTATGCATTTGGTATGCAAATATTGCAAAGGTCGAAATCGTCCTCAGAAAGATTTTTCTTCGGACAATTTCGAACTTAAGGACGGAGGAGTTACGGAGCATAACCAGTATATAGACCGCGTAGTAAGCATAAATGCTGTGGCTACCAAAAGTGCATAGTAAGCGTCTGGAGTAGATTAAGGCCCTAGCTCTTAGTTTTACAAGTAATAAAACAGGCAGTCTCACATCGACCCAACTACGAATCGTTCGTAAACTATTTTATAATTTAGTTTTTAAAAAACTGTTTTCCCTCCGGCGCGATTTGACTACCTCGCCTTGTTAGGAGTCAAATAACAAAACATCATGGAAAATTATTTTTTTGTGAGTCTTGTTTGTTATTTTTTTCCTTCAGAAAATGAACTTGACAACCATGTATGTGGTGGTGTTGTTACTTTGTTACCCGAAAAAGGATCTGTGCTACAGTTCAAAACTATGAAAGGAAACAAAATATACCATATGTAATATATGCAGACTTTGAAACTATGCTACAACCGCCTCCGTAGCTCAGAGGCAAAGTTCACTGGCTTAACACAGGAGGTCGCGGGTTCGATTCCCGGCAGGGTCAATTGTAAGACTCGGTTTGGTTGGTGGTAGGGCATTTTCTAAGCCCGCCTGGCTAGCTACCTCCATCTTATCTAAGTCTTGCCGCCAAATATCAATGTTGATATCATTGGTTTGTTTCGGCATGAAGATAAGATAGCTAGCTCCCCATTGCATTGGGGAATCTTGGTAAGCCCGCTTCCATCTTCGGCAACAGCGTTACTTACCACCAGGTGAGATGTTGTCAAGGGTTTACAAATTGTGAATAAAAAAAAATAAAAAAACAACCTGTTCAAGGCTGTGAGCCAGATCCAAACTTATCAGGTACTTATGATTTACAACAACATATACCTGTAGCATTTGCTTACAGTATCATTTGTACAGACGATGAAACAAAAAATAGTTTTGTTAACTACGGTGGTGGTGATTGTTTCTCAAAATTTATTAGTTGCATTACCAGGGATGCAAAAGAAATTCATTCCATTTTAACACATAATAAACCAATGGAGTTTACACAAGAAGATGCAAATAATTTTGAGAATGCAAAACGTTGTCATATTTGTAATCATCTTTTATGGCATGACAAAGTGAGAGTTCACTGTCACGTAACAGGTCGTTACCGTGGTGCTGCACATTGACATGTAACTTACAATACAAATCTACAATAAAAATTTATTCCTATATTATTTCATAACCTGTCTGGATATGATTGTCATCTTTTCATAAAAGAGTTAGGAGAGTTGTCCGGTAAAATAAAAATTATACCTAAGACTAAAGAGAACTATATCTCCTTTTCCAAATTTTTACCACTTTCAAACGAAAAATATGTTCAATTGCTTTTCATTGATTCATTAAAATTTTTAGGAACCAGTTTAGAAAATCTAGCAAAAACTATGTCGAAAGATGATTTCGTGCATTTGCGATCATGGTTTCCTAATGATGATGAATTTAATTTATTAACACGTAATGATAAGATAAGATAAGATAAATATTCTTTATTGCATACCAAAAAACTTAACTTAAAACTTAATTTAAAAATGTACAGTGCAAAGGCGACCTTATCGCTTTTAGCGATTTCTTCCAGGCAACCTTAAGGTAACCGGTATAGGAGTTGGTAGGTAAAAGGCTAAATGCGGGTGGCTGCAGATAAAATAATAATAATAAAAATTTTGTACTAAATAATACATGTATACTTATATAAATATATATAATACAAATCAAAAGAAATAAATATTATATAAATAAAAATAAACATAAAACAGTAATTCAATAGTAAAGGTGTATATCCATACGATTACATGACTAGCTGGCAATCATATTCAGAAAATAAATTACCATCGAAAACTAAATTTTATAACACACTAACTAATGAAAATATTAGTGATGATGATTACAAACATGCAAAGTTGGTTTGGTCTCAGTTTAATATTAAAGATATGGGTGAATATACTGATCTTTACCTCAAAACTGATGTTTTGCTACTAACTGATATATTTCAAAATTCCGAAAAACATGTAAACGTTATTATAGTCTTGATCCTGCTTATTATTTAACAGCTCCAATTTTATCGTTTGATGCAATGTTGTTAAAACAGGTGTTCAACTTGAGCTGCTCAATGACTTGTCTATTATAAGAATGATTCAACGTGGAATCAGAGGAGGACTTTGCACATGCTCTCTTCGATTTGTCAAAGCTAACCATAAATACATGATTAACTATGATCCATCAGAGGAAAGTGCATTCGTTCAATATTTGGATTGTAATAACCTTTAGAGTTTTAGTATGTGTCAATCGTTACAACACTCTAAATTTAGGTACTTAGATGAACAAGAAATCGAACAGTTAAAGGTATTTCACGTAACAGATGATGCAGAAAATGGGTACATACTTGAAGTCGATTTATTATATCCTAAACATTTACATCACGAGCATAATGACTTTCCATTTTGTCCTGAGCATACCACCTGGGGGTAAAAATAAAAAACTAGTTGCTAACGTGTACAACAAATATAACTACGTCATTACATTCATTTGAAAAAATGTTTAGAACATGGATTAATTTTACAGAAAATTCATAAAGCAATCACATTCAGACAAAGTGCGTATCTTAAAAAATATATTGATTTGAATACTCAGCTTCGACAAAAGTCTACAACTACGTTTGAACAAGACTTTTTTAAGTTATTAAATAACTCTGTTTTCGGAAAAAAACACTAGAAAACAATGAATCGAGAGTAAACATTCATTTAGTCAATCAATGGTCTGATAGTAACAACAAAACAAAAAAAAAGAACTACTGCAGATCGTTTGATTGCAAATCCTCATTTTTATAGTGCTTCTATATTCACTAAAAATTTAGTAGCGGTACAACTGAAACAAGAAGAAATCGTTTTTGATAAACCAATTTACATCGGACTTTCAGTTTTAGAGCTATCGAAAAATCATATGTATAACTTTTAAGGTCAAAACTATATTGCATCAAAACAAGAAATAAAGTAATTAAAAAAGCTAAAGGGATTAAATCGTATGTAGTACGTGACTTGAATATTTCAGACTATGAAAGTGTGCTTCACAATAAAAATATAATACGCAAAAAAAACATATAATTTCGATCAATCAAACATGAAATATTCACAAGAAGTGTAAATAAAATCGCTCTCTCAAGCAATGATGATAAAAGATACGTTACCTTTGATAACATTTCAACAATTGCTTGGGGTAGTGAATTAACAATATGAAAAGTCATAATTTAATAAAATGTTTTTTATAACCTTTACCTTATCTAATAAGTTATCTGTATTATTTAAGAAATGGATAGTAAAAATGTTAGCTAAGTTACTATATTTTATTAAGTAGACAAGTGACTGGTGTAAATAGATATAAGAATCTTTAAAAAAAATACATAATTTTAGTAATAATAAGAGTTTCATTTACTTATTCACAAGATAAAAAATATCCATGCGAGCGGAACCGCGGGCATTTACTAGTTAATATTATAATTATAGAAAAAATATTTTTGTTTGTTACTCAATCATGTTTCAACTACTGAACCGATTTTGTTGAAATTGAGTATTAAGCTAGAGTAAGAGGTGGAAAATGATACTTTTTATCCAGGAATAATACATAGTACATGAGGGATCTTTAAAAAAAATCTATTTCACGCTCGCAAGCCGCTTGCGGCTCGCGCACCACACCCTCGATCACTCTTTTAGAAATGATATCCATGCAGGCGAAGCCGCGGGCAAAGGTTAGTGTAAATTATTGCTGACTATTCTTGAGATCGATCAACTTTGTCATAGTTGTTATTTTATTTAGAACACATATCATAATGAAACGTTGCAAAAAAGATGTAATATTTGCAGAAAAATTGTTACAACGTAGTACCTAACGGAGGTTGTTCAACTATGCAAGGTATTGCTGAGACACAAATTTTGTAAAAAAAAGTGGTTAAGAGTGAGTCAGACTTATGTACACAAGGTTCTGTTCAAACATTTTTATTACCTACCAATACTAATCAAATTTTAACTTTCTATTTAAAAAGGTATCGAGCATAACAGACAGACGGCTGCGTGTGAGATCTAGTAAGGTTTCGGTTTGTTCTTATCGGATAAGGAAACTTAAAAATATTAAAACTGACTCTGCATCATCAAAAATTTAATGTGGGTTACACATTTTGTATAAAATAGTAACAAATGGGTAAATTAATTACCATTCCATCGAGTTGCTTCACACCGTAAACAAGGAGTTCTTTACGCGAACCAGCAGCACCTACTGTGGAAATCTACGTTAGCTTGATTTAAAAGTGGTAAGTTGTTTGAATTATCACTGACTACTTTTTAATGCGTAACATCTTAATATGTCAACGCTATGATTATTATTTTAACCTTTGTATTTTTTTTTGTTTAAGATACTAAGATGTCTGAAATGGACGACTTAATCTATTTAGGACAATCCACTCAAGACCCTTTAATTGGGTTTAACGAGCCTTGAAGCCCTGAGTCGGGAATATTAACTAAAAAACGGAAATTAAAGAAGACGGATCAAAAAGGCGAAAAATAAACACCTCAACCAAAAAACGGCGCCAGATGTCACAGTGTTTGTCCTCGTACGTGGTAAACAACCAAGTGAATCGAGGACACAAACTAATAAAAATACAAGTTATCGATGTACAAGACTCAGAGGTGAATTTAGGTAATAGTGACAGCAGTGAAAAAGTTTTATTAAGTGCACAATACATAGTTAAGGACTGCATTGATGAAATTTTAGACTAAACTGAATCAGTTATAATGAACATTTCTAAAAAAGTTTGTGGATATAGTTTTTAAGATTTTGTATTTTATAATTTTATTTATTCTTTTGTTATGTTACCTATATAGTTACTATAATCGTTTTGTTATCTTTATGTTCAATTAATTTTATTTTATTTTATTCAATAAAACATCTTATTTAAAAAAATGCAATTCTTCATTTAACATTCAATATTTTAAAGTACACTGTTAGATGTTATTAACTAAAAACCATTCCATAATACATAAAACATTTTTCAAAGAACATTGTTTATAATGAAATATACAATTCAAGTTAAATTTATTACAGTATTTTTTATGTAATGAATCTAAATTAGGACATCCTTTCTCTTCAATATCCGTAGGTGTACATTCTTCACATAATTCTTTAAGCCATTTTATTTTTCCAAGACCTTTTACTACTACTGTTTTATTAAATAATATTGGTTTAATGATTCTTTTAAATTCTCGAAAATCTATGTAACCTTGGCTCCAGTAAATTCCCCGGTTACGTTCGATCCAAGCAACAGATTTTCTTTCTTCAATAGTTAACTTTTGATAAGGATATGGAGGTTTTATAAGAAAGAAATTCATGATAATTTTTGTACTATATTGCTTAATGGTTTATATTCTATTAAACAATCGTTTAGAATGAGACAGTATGCTGTTGTTAAATCAGGAAACTCTGTGTTACTTTCTATTTCCAGTCGAATGTTAACAATAATTTTCCATAACCAGTTTTCACGTTATCGTGTTGTCTAGAACAATCTATGATAAACAGAGGAGCCTTTTCTATAGATTCTTTAACGTTTAACAATGGTTCTGATCGACGACCGTAGTAAAACTGTTGAAATCTAGCATATTGTTCATATAATAAAGCGATCTTGTTTTCCACGAAATTTATGTTCAAGTTTTCGTATGGAAAGTATGTAGAATTAAGAAAAACTTTGACATCACGCAAATTACAGTGATCAAATTGAGACATATCTTCACTTGCATTGTTTTTTCTATTAGTTTGTAATCCAACGATTATATACCTAGGTTTTTCAACTTGGGATGAAGTTTTTATTGACCAAGTGTGTTTAGTAGTTTTTGGTAACAATGGATATTCGTACAAGTCCCAATTTCTAAATGTCAAATGTATAGGTCGATCTTTTTCTAACAATTTAAGGAACGATACTCTTTCTTTGTCAGAAACTTTTACGTGTGGCACTCTCCAAACAATTTTTTGTATTTCGATATCATTTACAACTTCACCAGTATTTAGTTTTATTGCTTTCAAATTAGTATTACTACGTAAAAGTACAAGTTCATGTTTACAGTCCATTAAAATATTTTTATAATCCTTTGCAAAACCAAGAATATTGCATAGAGGTATTGAGGCTGAAAAGCTTCCTCCATATACATTTTTCGAGCCATTAATATCCCATCCCCAGGCTTTCGACATTTTGGATTCAGTTTCATTCATTGATATTAAAGATTTTATGGTTGTAGTAATACCAGCGTTTTTTATTCTATCTATTTTAATACCATTTAGATCGTATCGAATATCTTGAAACATGTAAAGATGAGGGTTATTCGTAAATTGAACACTGGACACCTTTTCTTTCGTCTCTCGTTTAACAACCTGCACGACACCTTCCAAGTATAATGTACTAGCTGACGGGAGAATATACAGATCCTGTTGGTTGATTGGAATACGAATTTCATCATTTCTATTAAAACTTGTCACGTATGGTTTATACGAATGATATTCTATGCTTTTGATATAATTATCATAAGCAGGAGTACTCGTTATGTTTATAAATTCATTTTAGTAATCCAATTTGTTTTAAAAATAGTTTATTTTCAGCTGTCAGTTTATTTTTTTTATAACGTGTTCCTCTTGCGAATACTTTTTTAAGACTGATGTTTTTGATACATGGCTTTGTGTATTTATTGTAATCAATCATTTTTTCTTTAAATGTAAATACAGTTGAACCTCTTCTCCTCGTAAGTTAACCAAATTATTATGTATGCCTAATATTCGTATGTTTATACAATTAATATTGTTTCGGTTAACCGGAAAATAAATAATATTTTTCAGTATTTCTATAATTCGATAACCAGGAGGTACATTAGGTGCGAATTCATGTATTATATGACTAGATATTCCATTGATATATGATCCACTAACTAAATCACATTCTACTCGTACCACAGTTGTAGATAGAATGTTAACTGTGTTACATGATTCATGCATTTTATTCGCTTCCAGAGCTACTCTTCCAAATCCTAATAGATCTCCAAGAGAATTACCTTTTTAAAGTGAATAACTTTTGAACAATACAATCCAATATTTAATGTGTTGTTATTACAAGTCAACTTTAAATCACATCCTCTGACATTATTTTGTAAAAAATCATATATATCTTGTAGTTCATATGCACCTTCCGGTATTTCTATAACTTTGTTATCATCGTAATGAAATTTATTATTGTTTTTATGAATATTTGGTATAGAATTAAATGTTGATAAATATAGTAAAGCACATTCGTATTCACCTTCAAGTTGAAGAGTTGGTGAATAGTTCGTAGATAAAACCTAAGTATTACCTGTTTTTTACAGTGTGAACGACATTTTGGTAATAAAGCTAATGAAACATAATTACATTAATTTATATGTCGGAGCGCAAGGACGTGGCGCCATCTATGCATCCGTCGAAACACCGTGAGTTTTATCTTGAAACGTCAAACGGTTAGCTAGGGTAGTAATAATAGTCATCTTTGGCCAAGGCGTGGTCTGTGCGAGACCCGAACCCGGAAGTTGGTAGTGTTGGTACTTTTTAGTCAGCCAATCAGAATCGTTGTGATTATCGAACCATTAAAGACAATGCAGCCTACCTACAGAGGCTACGACAGAGGCGCCAATTATTTTACGAGCACTTTTGGTCGAGCAGCTGAACTGTCAACTTGGGAAGCCAGCCCCGTGCCGAACTCATCGCAGTCTATAAAATAATCGGTTTTCATCCGAATCATCGTGAAGCCTCGTGTTGAAAACGTGTGTGAATATTGATTGTACACTCCAAAACTTCTCAAAGACAAGTTTATTTCTTAAATCCGGCCAAAACCTTTCTGATGATCCGAAATCAGAATTGGGATAGGACATGGACGCCCCACGTGTTCCAGATAGTGATGTGAGCAACACAAAATAGAAATTGCTTCTGGAACAACGAAATCAGAATTTTCTGACGCTGATACTAGCCACGCGGACGCCATCATTGTCCCATGAATTGAGGTTACCCGATTTCAACCCCTATAGATCGGATGTGAATGCACGTGCATGGATTGCTACTACGGATCTGTGTATCTACGACCCGTATCGGCAAGGGGCAGGGCCACTACATGTCTAGCTGCTTGTAGCGATGCAGCCAAGAGGGAAGCACCTGCAAAGCTGCCCCAGTGATGGAGAAGAGAGTCAACCTTTGCGTGGTTCATGCACAATACTGGAATTCCATCGGGTGAGCAGTTTTCATAAAAGAGAAATCTGTTGTTATCTGTTGCGTCAGTGCAAGTTAAGAGGCACTGAGTAGGTACACGACTACCATTGACAATGCTACAGACTGACGACAGCTGGTTGTCCGACTCTTTAGTCTGACGACTCAATGTCCGCACGAAGTCGACATGATACCTTGGTTCGGAACCATCATAGACTAACTGACCATAAACTAACTAAACATAAGCTGTAACAAAGAAAAAGATGGTGCCGACCGTATGATTTGGTCGTTTCCGTGTAGATTTGTTTACAGCCAGTGTTGTTTGGTCAGGTTTCCTGATGTTATTTTAGTGACGACTGCAAAATATTTCACATTTTTACCGTCATTCCTTTTCCCCTGTGCACCACGGCGTACAAGACCGCCCAGAGCACAGCATCGACCTTTCCTTTTTTTTAGGGCCCCTGTGTACCACGGCGCATATGGACATATGCGCCTAGAGCACAGCATCGACCTGACCTTTATCATTTTAGAAACTCTGTGTGTCACACAGCATCGACCTCTACGTATTCCCTTTATTTTTTGAGCTTTGCCCTGTGGAAGGGGAGTTCAAGTACCTACCTTTTTTTTTCGTGAGCTTTGCCCTGTGGAAGGGGAGTTCAAGTACCTACACAGCTCATCGTCATCACATCAGCCATGCAACGTTCACTGCTATACAAATGCGCAATTGCTTGGCAGGCAGGTGGGCGATCGCGGTGTGTGGCACGGTACGCAGAAAAGACGCTGCTACCCATCCTCCGGTCTTTGATCCATTAGTCACCTCTTACCACACCCTAGGGAAGAGATGGGTGGTACTATTCTAGGGCCACACCACAGGCCTACTTATCTGTAGTAGATTTATGATAAGTTAGGTAATCTGAATACCTAACTTAAACACACATCCACTCCTCATTACTGATTATGGCAGCTGCTGGGCACGCATCGCCGTCAGGATGGCCGTGTTGGAGCGCAAGGACGTGGCGCCATCTATGCATCCGTCGAAGCACCGTGAGTTTTATCTTGAAACGTCAAACGGTTAGCTAGGGTAGTAATTATAGTCATCTTTGGCCAAGGCGTGGTCTGTGCGAGACCGGAACCCGGAAGTTGGTAGTGTTGGTACTTGTTAGTCAGCCAATCAGAATCGTTGTGATTTTCGAACCATTAAAGACAATGCAGCCTACCTTAAGAGGCTACGACAGAGGCGCCAATTATTTTACGAGCACTTTTGGTCGAGCAGCTGAACTGTCAACTTGGGAAGCCAGCCCCGTGCCGAACTCATCGCAGTCTATAAAATAATCGGTTTTCATCCGAATCATCGTGAAGCCTCGTGTTGCAAACGTGTGTGAATATTGATTGTACACTCCAAAACTTCTCAACGACAAGTTTATTTCTTAGATCCGGCCAAAACCTTTCTGATGATCCGAAATATATATTTATTCCAAAAAATTTTCAGAAATTTTAAACATAAATGACCACAGTTTATAGTATCAAAATTTTGATATCTGTTATAATTATTAAAAAAATATTACATTATTTTAAATATCGTGCTAATTCCAATGGAGGCTTAAGATCTCCAAAACTATCAAAATACTTACAATTATTATTTATTTTTGTATAAGCTACCCAATGAGTTCCTGGGTTTTTAGATACGTCTAAGTTAACAATTCCACATTCAACTAATTTAGGTTTCTTTGGTAACGAGTCTTTCATAAAAACACCTCTAAAATACGAAACCTTACTAGAATAGTTAAGGATATCGATGTTGGTTAGAGCTCTATCGGGTAGCGAAAAATTTAGTTTTTTGGAAAATTCAAAAACAACCTAAGAGGCGCCAATTATTTTACAAGCACTTTTGATCGAGCAGCTGAACTGTCAACTTGGGAAGCCAGCCCCGTGCCGAACTCATCGCAGTCTATAAAATAATCGGTTTTCATCCGAATCATCGTGAAGCCTCGTGTTACAAACGTGTGTGAATATTGATTGTACACTCCAAAACTTCTCAAAGACGAGTTTATTTCTTAGATCCGGCCAAAACCCTTCTGATGATCCGAAATATATATTTCTAAAATGTAACCCATTTTCATGTAAAAGAAGTCCGATAACTAAATTAGTCTTTCCACAGTTTGAAGGTCCGCAAACTATACATCGGATTGAATTAGGTAAAAGATTACCGTGTCGTAATTTTTTTGTTTTTGTGTATGAACATATTTTTTCAACATTTAGTGTACTTGGTTGTTTAATGAACTTCATTTTAATGTATAGTCAGCATGAAAGTTTTACAATGAATGAATATTTAGAAATAATTTAAATATTATATAGTTTAATTAAACTAAACAATTTCAGACATGATATTGAGGATTCTTTTACACTAAACGAGAGTTTTAATTCAAACGATCGCTCGATGCTCGATCTGAACGCATGCGTTCTCTGTAATTAATTATCGCTCATGTTTACCTCCCAACTACGTGCGGTAAATCGCAACGCGTTTAAGTAAACGCACGCCGTTACGATCCGATTCAACGATTCATTCTAGGGTAGAATGTCTGATAGCTATAGACCGATTCAGGATGCCCAATATTATCCTACTTGAAATCGTTTTGAAATCAGAGATATAATGATGTTACAAACCACATACTTGATTGAAATAAATGCTTTAGTTCCTCAGTCACATGATCAATCAAAATAAAATGCTGTGCTGAATAAAAACCTATAATATTGAAACACGTGATGCAAAAACAGAAATCCAGTAACCCTTAACACCGAGCGTAATCAATTTTCTGTTAAGAATAACCAACCAGCTGTTAAAATGACAAATGAGATAGCTTTATGCAAGATGATAAACTGATTAGTTCAAATGGTACCATCATATCAGCCGAAGAACGTCCACTGCTGGACATAGGCCTCCCAGGATTTTCACGATGAATGGTTCTGCGCTGCCCGCATCCAGCGGCTTATACATCTGATCTTTTTTGTGAAAAGTGAACAAACAGTCGTGAAAGATGTATCTTTAGTGGTTATGGTCGTGGCGCTCGCGCATGATGACGTCGTCGCGGGTGGAGAGGCTGGGGGGCAGGCAGTCATCACGCGCGAGCAGCACCACAGCACGAAGTGCGTGCCGCTGCGATTTTTGCGAGTGAACCGGTACTTGCCGATCGCTATGGCCGGGTCTTTGTGAATGTAGCTTGGATATTCTCTATAGATATGCAATAATGATAAATATCAGATCGATATGCGGACAGCGTAGGAGTAAAACTCCTGGCCTGCGTCATTGTTTCCCGATTCTAACAATTTGGGACACTTCAAGAGGAGAGTGAGTGGGCGGTAAATATTAAAGTTTGCGTGTACCATTCCAGACTAGATCTTAATAAAATAGTGATTTGTATATTCGTCAACAAGAATGGTTTACTTAATAGAAGAGGCTACACGCTTTCTGAACCACAGTCGTCGCCTGGTGGTAGCTTCTCAAGATGGCAATAACCCATAAGCTACCACCATGTCCGAAAAAATTAATTCAATCTAATTACCGCCCGGGGAATATTAAATTGTAATTATTATGTGTTTTGCGCAATTGCATATGTTACAGTTGTTTTTGAATTTGTTAAATTTATTAAAGAATTTAAAGCGTCGGTGGCGTAACGGCTAGGGACACCACCTGCTACGTACCAATGTAGTGCGATTTCATATGTGCGTTTATCCGACACTCTGACGGCGAAGAAAAACATCTTGTGGAAACCTGCACATCCCTGCGAAGGAACTTGACAGTTGTGTGTGAAGTCGACCAATCCGCACTGGGCGCGCGTGGTGTGCTAAGGCCCAGTCGCCCTAAGTCAGGGTAGACTCGAGCCCTTCGGTGGTATATTATATGAGCTAATATGATGATGATTAAACAATTTAACATCAAACTAGCGTGTATATTTGTAAAATTCTATGTTAAGTATCTGTAAGCACTTTTAATTCCTTGATTTAAAAAAAATCTAGTTTATAATAATCTTTTATTCTTCCACTCAGAGTTTTACAAGTATACTTTTTAAGATAAGAAGAACTAGTTAAGTAATCTAAATATCTGCGCCAAAGAGGTTTTAACGGGCGGTTTCTCCAAAAAAAAATTTTTTAATCGACTCCCTGACATTAAACGTTTTTATCACGCTTTTATTAGCTTGACATGCATGTATGTATGTTTGTTTGTAACCGACTTCATTGCACTCGATTTTGACCTACTTTAAATGGACAGACCTCCCGCCACTGCGTTGACGCCGTGCACGAATCCTCAATCTGATTCAGGGAAGCGATGATACACCTCGCTTTGCGATAGTTAAGGTGGGAGATTCATTTCTTAAACGAGCAATAGCTACCTTGTCGCGCCTGCCTATAGAACGTACCGATAGTTTGGCGCCTCGCGCGACAGAGTAGAAGCCGGGTACTGCCATTTGCGCATGCGCGCCTCGTAATGCGTTGCCGCAGTGTCATCGCCGGGACGGAGCGACCCCGTGAGAAGCCACTCGTACGAAGCCTTCTTTCTGTGCGTGTCGGCCGTACTAGCCCGCTGTTAGGAGCCCGCTGAGGCATTTTTGTCTACCAATTGTCGCTTAAAGTGTTTATAATCCGTAGTAAATGTACTCACAAACCCGACTTGCAAACTGAGTTGACGTTGTTAAGACATTTAATAGCTAATTATGTACTTTGTTGAACGATTTGATAGCGTGGAATGGCCGCTTGTAGTAACACGAGCCACGCGTAGTCTTATTAAGATATTATTAGATTTGTTACCTACTAGTTCGAGTTGAACTATTCGTATGAAAAGTGTACTTTAAATGTGTATCGCTTCTAAGAGGTTTTCTTGTCAAATGTGATTTACTGACTTTATTTCTCTGTACGGGCCAGTGCCACGCCCCTTGTTAAATACCAGTGATATTGCTGTGGGAGACTTGAGATCCCGTTCGCCGACCAGCTGAGCTAACCCCTGCTGAGCCACGAGCCATCTGCCACCACTGCGTTTGCACCTGGGTTGCCCGTCATATACACTATACATTTACACACTTCATATACAGTGACATGTGTGTTAGCCCCCAGGATGTAACTTAAGTAAGTAGCTAGCTATAAGTACTTCTTGTTTCCTGCTAACTGTAGGTTATAAGTGTTTGTAGTTTTCGTATTTCTTTTCATTTGATTATTTAACGTTGTTTTGTAAGCTTACGGAAGCCCCGTTAGATATAACAAAAATTTCAAAATTCAAGGCTGAGTTAACCTCCGGTCGCCCGAGTGTTCGTTTTCGAATATTGACATTTAGGTCAATCGGAAAATTGTGTTAATGGAATGTTGCTCGTTTAGGGTTATGGTAAGTTAGCCCAACTAGCAGCCTTGAATATAGAAATCCTAGCGGCGCGAATCGCGGCCAGAGTTTGCGCCAGCCATCAGAAGTGCAAGATACAAAATTCACAGGCCAAGCATGCATTTTAGTTTTGAGTTCTCTGGTGTTGAACGGTGGCGCAGACAGACAATAATATTTAGAGTTACACTCTCACTCAGACAGGTTTTCTAAAATACCTATAAAAAGTTGAAATTTTAACAAATTAAAAGTATTTTCTAAAACATCATAAGTATCATCGTCACTTACCACCAGGTGAGACGATACCAAGAGCTTACTTATTGTGCAGGAAAATAAACTGAAATCAACACGGAGAACATAGCTTTTCGCAAGAGCGTCTAACATTACTGAATTTGTATGGAAGGTAACTTTTTTGGGATTTCTTTCACTTATAGCATATTATGGACCCTAATAAGATTTTTCGATTGCGTAAACTTGATAAATTACCTCAGCGCAATTTTTGAGAAACATATCAAATTTTGTGTATAGCAGGTACCATTTTTAGAAAGATATACCACATATGATATATTGTATGAGTTAATAAGTGTTGTCGATGACAATGACTTGAAAAGCATCCTTAGCCATTTCTGAGATTTTCAAAAATCAAATGGAAAATAATTATAAACATCTGTATTCACAATTGCATGCAAATCGGTCTAGCAGTTCCTCTGCAAACCATAGAGATACGGACTCACACACACACACACACATTTTTTTAAATAGTAAGTATCCTTAACATTATAAAATAAAAAAAGAAATACTGCCCTTGGCAAATGACTAAACATCTAATACAAAATTGCATCCAAATATTTTAAATTGCATCCAAATTAGTACAGAAGTTTCTTCCTTAATCCAGGATACGGAGACATTTTTTCATAAGGGAGATATCTTTAATATTATATGAAATCAAAAAATTTAAATTTAATAAAAATTTAATTAAGGTGCGCTCCTAGTAAATAATTCTGAACATCTCTGTTCAAAAAATCATCAAATCGGTCCAGTAGTTTCTTTGCAAATCAGAGATACGTAAACATACATCTTTTTTCTTGACCACTCTTTTGATGTCTTTAAGTGTTGGTGTGTATTGTCGTTAAATAAACCATTAGCCGGGACTGGATTTCAGATCTATCGCCTTGTACTGAGACTTATGAGTTGATTGGAAAAGTTCTAGTCTCCGAATGTGACCGTATTTTTTTAAGATTTAAGGGCGTAAATTCGTTTAGAAATCACGCCACCTCAAAAATGACATTTTAAGTAAAAAAAAACAACGCCTTGCGCTACCGCTTGTGATTATCGATAGTCGGTTTGAACGGGGTTGGGGTCAGATCAGACGTAAAAATGGGAAATATTAACGAAAAAAAAACTCCTTTCGCTACCGCTTGTGGCTAAGGATAAAGGTTGTGACATCAGTAAACACAATATGTACATTTGGAGGGATAAAAGAAAGAAAAAAAATCTTAAGGTAAACGAAAATCAACGTTCAAGATTTTATTGCTGAGCCTATGATGTTTCTTAGGGTCTATCCGGCATGTAATAACCAGTAAAAAATGATTATTTTGTGTGCCATTGCGGTATAAGATGAGTTTTTGAAAAATAACGGTAATTTAAAAAACTAAAAAACCCGCCTGCGTTTCTGTGTAATTTGGAAATGAAAAACCCTAAAACAAGAAAGTCGTCATACCCGATTGCACTTAACTTAAGAAAATTTGTAGCAGTCGGGACCCATTCTAGAAAGTCAGCCGTCTAGTCAGTATATTGGAGTAATCTGCAATGTAATATAGGAATGTGCTCTCAATTCACTATGCCTCCATTTCTAGAATGGGTCCCGACTGCTACAATTTTTCTTAAGTTAAGTGCAATCGGGTATGACGACTTTCTTGTTTTAGGGTTTTTCATTTCCAAATTACACAGAAACGCAGGCGGGTTTTTTAGTTTTTTAAATTACCGTTATTTATTTTATTCATTTTTTTAGTTTTATTATTGAATGAGTTCATTTGAATTTGGCGCCAAAAATCCGCCATTTTGTTTTTTTTTATTTTGATATACCCAGTGTCACTCACACAGTAAATACGTATCTAACGACACCCCTCAAACTAAAATCTATTGAGCCAGGCTGCAGTGCGTGCCTAACATTGGAATTTGGCGCCAAAAATCCGCCATTTTGTTTTTTTATTTGGATATACCCAGTGTCATTCTCACAGTAAAAACGTATCTAACGACAACCCTCAAGCTATAATTCATCGAGCCGTTCAGGCTGCAGAGCATGTCAATCATTTGAATTTTGCGCCAAAAATCCGCCATTTTGTTTTTTTTATTTTGATATACCCAGTGTCACTCTCACAGTAAATACGAATCTAACGACACGTCTCAAGCTAAAATCCATCCAGCCGTTCAGGCTGCAGAGCGTGCCAAACAATTATACATACAAACAAACATACATACTCTCGAAAAACATAACCCTCCTTCTGGCGCAGTCGGGTAAAAATGAAAAATGTAGCTTGTCTGAACTCTCTTTCTTTATTCTCAGTTTACAAATGTGAATCAACTACCAATAATAGACAGATCGGATAGCAAAACCGAATTTGTATAAATGCGTAAGAACGTATTAATTAATTCTGATTACCTCTCCGCTTACAATAAAACGGTTAGCGGCTCAGCATTTGTGGCTTCGGTAGGTGCGTCAGAAAATCTGACTTACCCTCCGAGGTCGATGTCATGTAACTTAAATCTTAAGTACCATCCTAAAAAAACCTTAATTAAGTACCATCTACATTATTGGGTCATTCAATCGTAATGAATTTAGACTAGCAATTGATTATGACGAAGATTTTTTGTTTTGGAAAATCGATAGTTGATTGAGGGAGTTCATTAAGGGTGTGTGGATTAGGGGGATGATACAGGGTGAGGGGTGATGTCCTGGCGCATGCGTAGCGGCAGCGGGCGCGGTGACGGCACGCCCTACCTCACACGCTGCTCAGTCCCCGTCGCCGCCACGTCGCATGTCACCGTCATATTGTCCTGTCACAGCAGTACGTCCCCGCTACTGCTGCGTCCGGACAAGACTGCGGTTTCGTTGCACTTGTCACAGCTGAAGAGACTATCTGATTTCATAGGTAAGTGTGTGCTTTGATCTGTTCACAGCGATCGCGAGATGACTAAGCAGTGAAGGCTGAGGAAGCGGCCGAATAGATGGGTGCTATTCCATTCAGATTCCTAGTCTTTCTCACGATTGTAGTGCATTGTGACTAGTGACAGTGACTTTTCTCGTACTAGAAATGATGTAGAAGTAATAGGATGGTGGCGAGATTGGCTGTTTTACGACCGTCAGGTGCAAGTATCGAGCGGCGCACCGCGCATGCGCGCCGCCATCTTTAGCTGCACCTATCTCAGTTGGCGCCGTTCAGATATGTTCTTGTTCATCTGGGGGTGCTAATAAAGTCCCACTGAGAACTTTTCTTAAATTAGTCTGATGTTCTTAAGTTTTTCAATTTGTTTTAATTTAGCTTTATATAAATTGTAAGGAATATAAAATTTTGCATTAACTTTATAGAATTACTTAATAGAACTGATTATTTATTTTGTCACCGGTTTTTAATTATTTCTTTTGAAAAAAAAAACCGGTTTTCATCGTTTTTTTTCGAGTTTACAAAATTGATAGCAATTTGAGTAAATAAGATTTTAACATTTTAAATGTAATAATTATTAGCAAATTAATACTAGGGCATAAGTATCCCTCCTTAATTCAAAGGAAAATAAAAAAAGCCATGCATATCTAAATTTTAGAGATGGGATGTACTGGGTAAATTTGATATCAGGTGTACCTGTTTCTTATCCACAATAATACCTGTTCCATCTCAAATAACTTAAGTATTTCTCATTTACTGTGTACAATAAACAATAAAATAAAATAAAAAATAAATAATTTATCCAGAGATGATTTTTATCTTATACTACATATTGCACGGTTTGTGCACTTTGATTTTATAAAATTTAATTTATTTATTTATTTATTTATTTCACAATTTATTGCACACAGGAATAGGGACAAACAAACATTAAACTAGATAAGAACATACAAAAGGTACAGCTTATTTCTATTAGACATTTCTTCCAGCAGACCTAGGAAAGAGAAATTACAAAAGAATGGCAGAAGACGTGTACATTAACAAAGACAACATTTAAAAAAAAAAGAAATTTTGACATATTCCTAAATATTCCTAAATAAATACCACGTACCTGCAAAATAATACATAATATACTACATAATTTAATTATATAATAATATAAATAAATGTACATATTACATAAATATAATAAAATGCATATAATATAATAAATAAACTATAAAATAAATATGGCTAACTTTAAAAAGGAAAAGACAAGAAGTGTTCTTTTAATTTAGATTTAAAAGAATACAGACTCTGACTATCGCGAATCTCGTGTGGAAGTGAGTTCCACAATATTTTAATATTGTTTGAGACTTAGTTTTTAGACTTATTACGGTAGACACATAAAATTATTTTTAATTTATTTATTCTGACAATTGTGGTGAACATTTGGTGCGTTCTTCTCTGTACAATTTCAAAGATTCCCGGTCCAAAAGATCTATATATTTAAAATACATAAAAAAACAATGTTTGTCCTAATCCGATAGTGATGAAAATTTAGTGAGTTCTAGTTTTAGTGTAGTGTAGTGTAATATAGTATTATAATAATGAAACAAGATAACTTTTTCAAATTTCAAATTATATATTCCGCGGCAGCTACGCGCCAGGTACCAGCTAGTTATTTTAATAAAAGTCAATAAGAAAAAATCGGCCAAGTGCGACTCGGGGTCACACAAACAGGGTTCCGCAACAAAACTTTACTACTAACACAACAAGACCTCTTAGTACATACTTTGCTCTATGTAAATGGGGTCTACTTATTTTGAACTTTAGAAATTTCATTTCATTTTCGTGAAGGAAATTTTCTCATAGATTTTCCTGTAAACTATGCATTTAACCTCATATAATGTGATTTTTTCAAGACTAGGCCCAGAAGTTTCGGAGATAAGGGGGGAGTCAATTTTCGCCTATTTTCTTAAATGACTTTAAAACGATTTATCTAAAAAAAATCAGATTCTCACTACAAACCCTTTCATTAATTATGTAACACAAAATATTTTGAAAAACTTTTACACGTTCGTATTTGGGTCACCGATGTACATATGTGTACCCAATTTCAATTCAATCAGTACAGTAGTTTCCGAGTAAATTGGTTGTGACAGATGGACGGACAGACATACACACGAGCGATTCTATAAAAGTTCCATTTTTACCTTTTGAGGTACGGGACCCTTAAAAGTAGGTAACTAAGAGGAGAATTCACACAAGTGAGCCATAATTCATACCCACCCACCTAACGTCAACGGCAAAAGACAGGGTGCCACAATAGATATTATCTCCATGGTTTTTGTCATAAAGACATACAGAGCTATTGGAGTAGAATGAGAACGGCCCTGCGTTTTATGTACTTGCCAGTGACAAGTCCTCCTTCACCCCCTTACTTCGGTTTAATGGCTCAGAAACCGTCCCGAGGTTTTCGACCTCACTGATTTAATTATGATTCAATTTCAGTGAATGAGTAATGAATAAGTTAAATATAGGAAAATAGTGTTAACGAAAAATAGCCTCTAACTTCTCCTTGAAAATATTAATAATATAAAAGTTACGCATGCCAAGTGTAAATGTTTAATTTAATCATTGTGTTTCTCATTTAACTGTGTACAATAAAAAAACAGCCAAGTACGAGTCGGACTTGCGCATCGAGGGTTTCGTACAAGCGCACCTTTCCAAATATTTTAAAATAGACATGATATCTGTTATTGATTTGATTTACTTTCTATCTACCAAACGTTTTATTCTGTTCTAAAAAAATGGTTGGAATAACTCGCAATGCATTCATAATTTTTAGCGTTATTTATGTACCTGTCTATCCATAACTCAGAGACTATTAGTACAAGAAAGCTGTAATTTGGCATGCGTATACACATTAATCACGCCGACAAAGTGGTACAATAAAATTTTCATTTTTTTTATGGAACCTCCCCTACATGCAAAGAGGGGGTGAATTTTTTTTAGTTGACGTACCCTATCATTGAAAAGGTCTTTCGAAACTACTGAGGGTTTGCTTAAACCATTTTTCGATTCAGGGATCAGTTTGTAAAATATTAAGCTTTAAATTGCAAATTTTTGTTAGAGTCAAGTGTACCCCCCCTCTACCAGCTAAACCGCCATTTGAAGACATCTTTTAAAAAAATTGTGATAAGTAGGACATGTTATCATATCAGCGCATATACGTCCCCACCGAGGGGCTCGAGCCTATCCTGAATTAGGGCGATCGGACCTCAGTCGACCACGCGGGCCCAGTGCGGGTTGGTCGACTTCATACACAACCTTCAAGTTTCTTCGGTGATGTGTGCAGGTTTCCTTACGATGTTTTCCTTCACCGTTAAAGCAATCGGTTAGGCACCTTAGGATGACCGAGTCGTTACCGGTTGAGCCGCGTCGGTGGTGGACATGTAATCAATTTAAAAGGAAAACTATCACGGCTTAGTAGACTCTCTTAGTTTAGGAGTAATAGTCGACTAACTAAAGGTGTGCAATTGGATTTGTAAAAAAAAAATCATAAATTTTTCATACAAAATGCTCTGTTCATCATCATCATCATAGCAGCCGAAGGACGTCTACTGCTGGACATAGGCCTTCCCCAAGGATTTCCACGACGACCGGTTCTGCGCTACCCGCATCCAGCGGCTTCCCGCGACCTTCACCAGGTTATCGATCCACCACGTGGGAGGCCATCATAGAACGGATGGCCGTTGGGGTTCTAACGGAACGCGCATCGGAAAACAAAATGTTCTATTACCAACTGCAAATATTATTTTGTTTTTTAAATATACATTTATTTTTTTGAATACTACGGAACGTTACTTTGCGCAAGTCCGACTCGCACTTGGCCGGTTTTTCATGTCTGTATTTACGGCCGGTTTAATGTTTTCCACTTGAATGATTTCAGTTGCAGTATTAAATATTAAAATATATAGTTCATTTATTCATGTCGAAACACATAAATTGTTTGTTAATCAAATACCCACATAATTACTGCACAAGAGCAGAGTTTTAGCCGCTTGGCTCCAGCATAATTTTTCAATATACCTAATTATTTTTGTCAGCTGTTTTGTTGTCCGCAGCAAAATTTACGTACCTGTAACAAATAAATAAATCGTTTTGTGAAAATATGCTACTTACAATGTACATACATAAGTAAAATAGCGTTTAATTTGTATATATAAAATGAAAAGGTGACTGACTGGTATATCAAGGCACAGCCGAAACCACTGAATGGATTTCGTTGAAATTTAGTATACAGACAGTTATGAAGAAAGGCTTTCGGGATGTTCCCACGGGAACGGCAAAAAAGGGGTCTGCGCAGGCGAAGCCGCCGGCATCCACTAGTATTACATAAAACTTGTGACGTTCCCGAGCCGCAGCCTTAGTGTCAATAAAATCGTCTAAGATATCCTGAAGTGTGAACTAAAATACCTACTGACAAAAAAAATAAAATTATGTAGTAGGAACTTCCCCAAAGTTGTATTACATCGATCGTCTAGCATCATATCAGCTCATACACGTCTCCACCGAGGGGCTCAAGCCTACCCTGTCATCTATCTTTATATCAACTCATACAAGTCCCTACTGAGGGGATCAAATCTATTTATACACGATGTGATTCATTACAAGGCGTTAGGGTTGGGTATGGAAAAATCAAAATGCGGAGTTGGAGACAGATAACCATTTTAAGATTATTGTCTCCCAGGAGAGGAAACGGATGCTTCCCTGAAAATCCTTTCCTAGCTTTCCATGTACTTATAAATATTTCTTTAATACAATATAGACAGGAATTTAAGGTTCGACGGCTTTACAACCGGAAATCTTAATATCATTCTTTCGTTCTTTACACCTGTTCAATTATTTGTACGATCGACACGTACTTACTTTACTAATAATTTTGGAAGCGTCTTATTTTAATTCAACTTTACCTGCTACCTCTATTTTTTAATCTATCATAAAGTTTCGGCAACACACAGAGTTGTTATAAGGTCATTTTAACAGAATATTATTTACTTGGCTTGACCGCTAAGAATCTCAAACAAAAGTAACAGTTTTAAGGTCGTTGCAGATTACACAGATAATAACACAGATTATAATTATCTACCACGTATAAAAATACTAAATCAGTAGATTCACCACCTTATGCGTATATAGTTATATGTACAGGCCTACTAGTCACAGAGAACCCTAATTTTTAAAGAAACCTCCATCCTTCGAGGATTTAATATTTAAGTTCCAAGGCTCAGTACGAATCTAAATTTATTAATGCTCATTAAAAAATATAGTTAGTTAGCGTGCAGTTCAAATTACACCAAGTTTCTTAAACACAGAAAAAGGAATGTGCCATGTGCGATTAGCGACATGTTATTAACTTTAATTTGACTACTCAAATTAACAAACAAAGAATACACAACTTTACAGCCGTATTACCTCTGGCAAGTTTTTAATATTTAAGTTCTGTAGAGATATTGCTAACTGGTGTGTTCTCAATGAAACTTCACAGTAACATTCATTAAGTCTCTATTATAAAGTCACAAATTATGTTAAGAACATCCGATGGGGTCGCGGGTTATATTGTACGTGGTCTCGGAGAAACTGCCGAGTGCGGGGCTAGCCAATGCAAGCGCCCGTCAAACTGCTGACAACAAGTTATAGATACATATGCATTTGTGTATCCCTACACACATTCCCCCCTCTTTTTTAAGAGTAAAAAAAATATACATGACAAATTTCAAAAACGAAACCAAGACCCTGTTAGCAACATTAAATACAATTCAGCACAAATAGCTACGAGTAACCATGTATGTTGGCTTAGTTACAATAACAACGGTGTCTAATTACATTTACTTGGGTTCAGTTTCTACAAATGGCAATATTATTTGACGTGACTGTTCTATTCTATAAATATACAAGAGTAACTAACTACCAACTAACTAACAAAATTAATTTCGCACGATATTTCTACGCTTTACATGATGATGGTGGCCGGTTGTTGCGGCTGTGTCTGAGTTTAACGATGGTGCACCACGACGGCAGGGGTGGCAATTCCTCTGCCGGTGTTGAGTTGCTGTTGCAACCATTTCGTTGCGCGGTGGCTGCAGTATCGCCACAGGATACATGTCAGCACTAGTCCTATTACTAGCATCCCGATGGCCAGTGCGGTGCTCATTTGTTCCAGGTGCTGCACGTTCGCTATCACGTTTTGAGCTATATAGACCTCAGCGTCCTGCTTCTGGTTCACTGGTTTGCTTTGTCCCCAACCCATGCTACTATGTAGGGAGGTGTAAGTTGGTCCACTTTGGAATTTGTAGTGCAACGCCCTCTAACTCATTTATATTGACAATACATGCCTACTACAAGGGTCTAAAGTACATTTCAACTATGTTAGGATCTAAATCTAGGTTTCCTTACGAAATATTTATGCTGGCACTTTTTAAACTCTGACAAAGTACCTAACTCGCCAAATGCTACTGTCTGTAAAAACATAGAGTAGTTTCTAATAGAGTTTGCTAATTAATGCATCATTATATATTAAATTATAGTAAATTTTACTTCCTACCTTTTTTCTTACTAAGTTTATCTATATTCTTTTACAGAATTATCAAAAATTTTCTTAATTACGTTAGCTTATTTATTTCTTTATTTATTTAGTCAATCATTCCATTTTGATTCTTGAAAACAGCCCTTTCTAGTTACTGAAAGACGTTAACTGTCCAATTATTACCCGTATTATATTTACTTATTATACAGGTCCGCAAAACGAACCGGTAACTTAACAACTCTGCCTGACGTTGTCGTCACTCGCGGCAAGGCAGCCTCTGAACCGTTATTGCTCTGTGACTTATTTTGTGGCTGTACTTCATTATACAGGCTGCTTGTTTTATCGTGTAATGAATAGGCGGGTTTTAATCTATCGATTGAGATACGAATTTGCCTATTTTCTAATTGTATCAGGAATACTTTTGAATTACGCTCTATGACCTTGAAAGGTCCTTCATAAGGTGGTTGTAAAGATTTCCTTATTTTATCGCTTCTAACAAAAACATGAGTGCATTTCTGCAAATCAGGATGTACAAATATCTTGCGGCAACCATGATCGGGTTTTAAACTTTTAATATTCTCTCTGAGTTTCTCTATATAACTTTCTAGACAGCTTGGTGCCTATGGTCCTGATGTGTAGAAATCACCAGGCAACCGTATGTTGGATCCGTATGTGAGTTCGGCAGCGCTGTGACCTGTGTCACTTCTAAGGGCTGCACGCAAACCAAGCAATACTGAGGGTAGCTCGTCCACCCATGATGCTGCATCTAATCGGGCCATCAGTACTGACTTAAGGCTCCTGTGCCAACGTTCGATTAGACCATTACTGGCGGGGTGATAACTAGTAGTTCTAATTTTGCGAATACCCATAACTTTCATCAACTGATTGAACCGGTTGCTTTCAAACTGCCTACCCTGGTCACTCGTAAGCTTAATAGGGCAACCAAAACGGGCTATCCAACCTTCATAGAACGTTTTCGCCACTACTTCCGCTTTTATATCAATAAGTGGCCAGGCCTCAGGCCATCGAGTACAGCGACCTATTGCTGTTTTGGTGGCTTAGCAACCCGATGCGCGAACGGCAGACTCGCCCACACGCTTGGCAGGGAAAGTTTGCGGCAGATGGAGTATTGCCGCTCTGGTGGCGCTTTTCCCTCTTGGCAGCGAGCGCGCCAAACCAAGCCTCGTCTCACAGTTTGCGACCCTCCGAAATACGCTTTTGCCATTCCAGCCGCTTTTCTGCAAGCTTTTCCCAGTCGTGGTGGTCTATTTTAAAGGCAGCCATGTCCCGCTTGGCGCAGTCCTTAAAGCGAAGCATTGGCCTCCCCACGTCTCTTTTTGCATTCGCTACTGCGCTCAGCAGAACACGTCGTGGTAATCGAGCAGGGTCCATTCTAAACACATGCCCTAACCATCGCCGACGTCTCTGTTTGAGAAGCGCGATAAGGCTAGGCAGCTGCGTTTTTTTCAAAACCTCCTCGTTGGTGACTTTGTTCTTCCATGTTATATCTAAGATCTTACGAAGACAGCGCATGTAAAAAGTGTTGAGTCGACGCTCTTGTTTTGCATACGAAGTCCAGGTTTCAGCACCGTACAGGAGTATGCTCAAGATGCAGGCCTGAAAAACGATCACCTTGGTCTTAATAGTTAGATGTTTGTTGTGCCATACTCTTGTACTGAGCCTCCCAAACATGGTCGCCGCTTTGCCGATACGGGTATCGATCTCTGCGTTTAGAGAGAGATTGTTCGATACGGTCGACCCTAGGCAACATAACTGGTCGACTTCCTTGAGCAGCGCGCCATCAAGTGAGATTGAGGGTGGAACCGCGCTGCCTTGTGATAGGACATTGATGGACATGGCGAAAAGAGTACAGGCCTGAGAAAACTTGTCGACCATAGACTGAAGCTGACAGTCAGAGTTGGCCACAAAGGCTGCGTCGTCGGCGAAAAGAAGGCTATCGACGAAAAAGTCCTCACAGTTTCTCTTGGACTTGAGGAGAGAAATGATGTTGTAAAGCTTTCCGTCGGCCCTCATATGGAGATGAATACCCTGTTTGTCATCGCCAAAAGCAGTTTTTAAAATCAACGAAAAGTATAATCCGAACAGGGTCGGTGCCAAAACACAGCCCTGTCGAATCCCTCTGCTTACATCAAACGGCTCAGATGTGCTGTTGTTATACATCACAACGCCCTTCATTCCCTCATGAAAAGATTTCACAAGACTTAGGAGCTGCGGTAGACACCCAATGCACTCGAGTGCTGAGTACAGACCTTCCCTGCTAACCGTGTCAAAAGCCTTGTTCAAGTCCACAAATGCCACAAACAGGGGAGTCCTCTGCTCTCTACAATTCTCCTGTAGCTGGCGAAGCGTAAAGATCATGTCCACTGTGGAGCGCTGGGGACGAAACCCACACTGTGCCTCTGAATAGATGCGACCTGCAAGCCTTTGGAGTCTAGACAGAATGACTCGACCAAAAAGCTTACCAACGATGCTCAAGAGGGAAATTCCGCGGTAGTTATTACAATCGCCGCGGTCTCCTTTCCCTTTGTACAGTGCTTCTATATTAGCGTCGCGCATATCGTGAGGCACAACTCCTGCCTGCCAACATTTACAAAGTAGGTTGTACAATATGGGCCTCATGCACTCGAGTTTAATTATTTCGGCTTGAGTGCCGTCACCACCTGGACTTTTACTGCACTTGAGCTGCGTTACAGCCTTGATAAAATCCTCTATGGAAGGTAGGTCATCTAGCTCGGTCCATGTCACCAGTCTGGGCATGCTCTGCACTGCCTCCGGCTGCAGATACACTGGACGCGAGTAGAGACCGGTGTAGTGCTCGACCCAGCGGTCAAGTTGCTTTTGGCGATCATTGATGACCACGCCATTTGTATCCTTGAGAGGGGCTGTTTTTTTTAATAGCAGGACCAAGGGCCTGCTTGATTCCAGCGTAGACACCGCTAAAGTTCCCCGTATCTGCGCATGATTGAATTCTGCGGCAGAGGTCCGTCCAGTATAAGTTGGTGTAGTTGCGTGAGCTACGCTGCAGTGCAGCTTTTGCGATACTCATCTCTTTACCAGTTTCCGGACTGGGGTCTAAGCGATTTTTGAGAGCAGCTTTGCGTTTTGCGTCCAGTAGGGGTTGCAGATGTTCGATGTTCTCTGCGAACCAATCGTGCGACCTTGATTCTTGTTGGCCAAAAGCCTCGCTGGCGCAGTCGGTGAGAAGCCTTCTGATGTTACACCACTCCACCTCTATAGAAGTTTGTGCGTCCCAATCGGCATTCAAGCCGCGAGCCATTCCCTCAAACTTCAGTACCATTTAATTACAGATTTATCCCTCTTTTTGGAATAACGTAAATATTTATTTAGTTCTCCCTGGTATTCTACGGCTTTCTTTAAATGGGCCCTGTAGAAATTGATCATGCCCAGGAACCTACGCAACTCGTCAACTGTTCCCGGTCGCGGAACGATCTGATGCCTTTGTTTGATACTTCATATCCTAAAAAGTCAATTTTCTCTTTGCCAAAACAACATTTTGATAGGTTGATTGTGATACAAAATTTTTAGAAACGCTTAAAAACTTTCTGTAAGTGTACTCTGTGCTCTATTTCGTTATCGCTAGCGATGATGACGTCATCTAAGTAGCAATACAAAAAATCGTCGCAACCTTGTAGCACATTATTCATAAAGCGCTGAAATATCTGCGCGGCGTTTCGCAATCCGAAACTCATTCGTGTGAATTCAAATAAACCAAACATTGTTATTTTTGCTGTCTTCTCTACGTCAGCAGGTTTTATAGGAATACAGTGGTACGCCCTAACAATATCGAGTCTACTCAGCACTTTTTTGTTAGTCAGGATGTACGTGAAATCCTGCAGTCTAGGGATTGGGTACCTATCTGATGTGGTCACGGCATTCAAATGCCTATAGTCACCACAGGGCCGGATTTGGCCTTCCTTCTTTGGCACTATGTGCAGCGGGCTTGCCCACGGGCTACTACTTGGCCTACAATAGACTAACTCTTGCATTACGCGGCACTCTTCCTTGGCCTTGGTATACCTATCCGGGGGTAAAGGTCGAGCGCGTGCGAAAATAGGAGGACCTTTTGTCTCTATGTAATGCACCACTGAATGTTTCGGGTTCTCTTTGAAAGAAACGGCTTTTGTAATATTCGGAAACTTTTCTAATAAATCGTGATACGGATGGCTGTGATCAAAATTCAAAAGAGATGGTTGCTCGCATTTAACCACTGTAGCAAACACTTTTAAGTCTGTCACCTTATCAACAAGCTTACGACCGCTTAAGTCTACAAGTAATTTACGATCGTTTAAGAAATCGGTCCCTAAAATTGGCTGATTTACATCTGCTACCACGAAAGTCCATGTAAAAATTCGTCTTAACCCGAGTTTTAAAATTAGCGTGCGCACTCCATAAGTGTTTATCAAATTACCGTTAGCAGCAAACAAGTGATATTTCACCGGTTCACACTGTAGTCTATTTTTACGCACTACGCGTCGTGGCAATACGGAAATATCAGCACCTGTATCCTGTATCTATTAAAAATCTTAATCCACTATTACAATCTGTTACACACAGGCGGTTGCTCATCGTCCGGTCACAGTCTCCCGCCGCTGACTGTACCTTGTCTAGTTTTCTGGCTTCCAGGCGCAGGGTTTTTTGCACTTGTTAGCCCTGGCCTTGTATCTGTAGTGAAAACGACAAAGCCAGACAGGGCTCTCCGGTGTACGTTTCGGTCCTTGAGGTCTGGCACGGGAATTCGTACGGCCTCGGAAGTGTTTGCGATTCCTGGAACGGCTCCTACCTCGTTGATTTTGCTATAGCTGCTCTATCTTTTTGGTTAGCTGCGCGATCTGGGCCTGTAGGTCGTTATCTGTAAGACTGCTGGTACCTGCTGGGGATGCCCTCTGTACCTCGCTTACTTCTATGGGTTTGGAAGTTTCCTGAATTTTATCTGCGATAATTGCCATCTTATCAAGGTTGGTCTCGCTACTTACAGTAAGCACGGCGTGGATGTAGGACGGTAAACGCCTCAACCAAATCATTTGCAGTGTCGCATTAGGAACTTTGTCTCTGGCCAGGTCCTTCATGTTGCAAAGTAACGCTGACGGTTTCTGGTCACCTAATTCTAACTCGCTAATTAGTTTTTCAAACTGGCGGCTCTGGGACTCTTCGTATATATCGAGAAGTCTTTGTTTCAAGGCCGCGTATTTGTTAGTAGCTGGGGGATTGATCACGATGTCGCTGACTTGCCTCATAATTTCCTGGCTCAGCTTCGCCACTACCAGTTGGTACTTATTTTCGTCGGACATATTCTGGGGTGAGAGAACGGCTTCAACCTGGACGTACCATAACCTTGGCTCTTTTATCCAGAAGTCTGGTAGTCTAGATGCTATCGAAACGGCGGATAATACGTTTTCCTGTTAAGGGATCGCCATACTGATTTCTCTTCAATATGTCTTGCGGAACGAAATATAAAAATCACTTACCCTGGATCGGTATAGATTTACCGTATTCACAGGGGAGTTACACCAGTTCAGTCCAGCTCGGTTCCAAATTCCAGCCAGGCGCGCTTGGCACTCACTTTACACCCACAATCGGATTGCGGATTTGAGAGTTCAAAAAGTTCAAAATGTATTTACGCGGAGGTCACCAGTGTAGAGATATTGCTCACTGGTGTGTTCTCAATGAAACTTCACAGTAACAGTCATTAAGTCTCTATTATAAAGTCACAAATTATGTTAAGAACATCCGATGGGGTCGCGGGTTTATTGTACGTGGTCTCGGAGTAACTGCCGAGTGCGGGGCGAGCCAATGCAAGCGCCCGTCAAACTGCTGACAACAAGTTATAGAAACATATGCAGTTGTGTACCCCTACAAGTTCATTTTTATAAGGATTCGAGTTAATATTATCTGCTGAATAAACTTTTGATCGTAACGAACCCTGGCTTCTCGCTTATCTCTGTCTTCTAAGAGTACAATTGTAAGTAAAAATCCTAGGGGTTTTGTACAGGCTTAAGCTTACTACAGCTTACAATAAACATAGTCGGTTAGTGTTTAATACAACTTGTGCATAGTCAGGCTCAATAAAACTAAAATATTCGTATTCTGTCTTAAGTACTCCGTTTAAATTTGTATTGACAAATCCCACGCCAAAGGAACCATAACCTCAGTTCCGTTCGCTCCTTACAGAGAAAAAAAAACTCGCGTGGCCTCCTCGTGACATAATTTAGCATGACAAAAGCTATCAATACACAATTAAGAGCGCTGACTGCACACAAAAGTATGTACGAAAGGTCAAAGATAGCATTTGGAAGCAAAGCCAACTGATTACGTACCAAACAAACGTAGCAGCATTTTTAACACTCCCTGTTCTTTTTCAAACACCCAATTATTTCACTCATACTTTCGTCGCTAATACAATCAAACTCTCCCGTGCCCTGGACGTGTGTCCCCCGTCAGTCTCGCCACTCTCCCACGCAGCGACCACACTCATCCATCCCCTCTCGTTCACACTACCCTCTCGCTCGTACCATTTGCCTTTTGTTAATTCTACTTAAATCACTCTTCGCACAGGCTAACGCATATAGCAGCAACTTCGCAAGCCACATGCACGTGTTAGATCAGGACAAGATCGGCAACCTCGCTACCCCTGTTAGGAATATACCCTAGACTTATCAAACTAATTATTTTAGGGTTCCGTGCGGTGTCACGCAGTAGTTTTACCACACACTTTATTAATTAATATAAACAAAACAATTTTAAAGAATGAGGAGAGTCCACAAGATAATTAGGCGGTCAATCTATTTATTTTATATCGTTATTTGAATTAGACTTTAAAATATAGTAAGTAAATAGGTTTTAAATACTTAGATATATAATTGCTGATTTTGTATTAATAACTATTATAATTTTACTGCAATGTTTTTATGTTTAGTAAGTATTTCAAATATATCAAATACTACCTTCTTTTAATTTATAAATAAAAACGGCAATAGATCCAACCTCAATATTAAATTTGAAGATAAAGTAATAAACGAGGACACAAACGTTAATTTTCTAAGTGTAGTGTTAGACGACAAATACACATAAGAAAGTCACGTTGACAAGGTTTGTCAAAACATCTTGCTAAAGTGAGCAGTTAAAAAACCGCCTAGCAAGCCTACCATGGATACGTTGGATCCACTATTACATACGGAATTCTCAAACGAGGTAACTGCTATCATATAAATAAAGAACTGATTGCCCAAAAGCAATGCGTTCGGGCCATCTGTGATGTAGATAGCATGACAAGTTGCAAACCGCTCTTCAAAAAATTTAAAATTATGACGGTTCCCTCTTTATATATTTTTGATTCGTGTTTCGTTTTCGTTTGAGCTGGGGGATCATTGCTAACACAATACCAGGTTCCCACAAAAGTTGGTGTTTCCAACTGTTAGAACGGCTCTATGTAGCAGAAGCAGCTACTACTTACTAAAACCTAATAATAAATTGCCACATCATTTCAAATTGTTGAACTGCACACAGTTCAAATCTAAATAAAAAAAGCTCTTGTAGACGGCTGCTTGTACTCTATAAATGAGTATTTTAAGTTTAAGTTTTGACATTGTTCTTGTGTATTATATTATTAATTTGATATAACTCTGAAATGATAGACTTTGACGTTTTAACAAAATTTCTGGACTACTTTTTTCGTTTTATTGTGGCAAAAAAACCTAATAATAAATTGCCACATCATTTCAAATTGTTGAACTGCACACAGTTCAAATCTAAATAAGAAAATCTCTTGTAGACGGCTGCTTGTACTCTATAGATGAGTATTTTAAGTTTAAGTTTTGACATTAATCTTGTGTATTATATTATTAATTTGATATAACTCTGAAATGATAGACTTAGACGTTTTAACTAAATTTCTGAACTACTTTTTTCGTTTTATTGTGTACTTTAATTTAATATTTTTCAAATTTGACATGGGCTCATTGACGTAGTACTTTTGTTTGGGTAGTCATATAATTATGTCCTATTTCGTTATTTTTTTAAAACGAGCTTTAAATATTAATTTTAAATTCGACACCCAATGTTATATAACAAATTTGGATGCCAGTAGCTGGTGAAATTTAAAGAAACTACTTATATTATAAAACATCTAAACTGTACGTCACATTTCAAGCAAATAAATATTCTTATTCTATTCTTGCTTTGCTTAAAATGGCTCAAACGATTTTGATGAAACTTTGTAAATTAATATAACTTTACAACATGGTATGCTATATGGAGCAGTTCGTTATTCCAGTGAAAATTTGGCTAAGCCACCTATCACACATACCCAGGTAGTTTGTTTCTTTTCTTAAATACTTGTAGATTTAACGACTTTTATAAAACCACAGATTAATACAGTGTGTAATAAGACCTCTCCCGGTAACTTTATGGGGATTATACACTCCCTAAATGGAGTTCAAAATACTATTTTTTTAAAAAAAACTTTTTTTTTAAATAGATGTTCATTTTTAAGCGCGCAATGTAATGCATGCGACGCCCGCCGCTTGTCGTCAATACACCCCTCACTCAAACACAACACAACACGCCTTTACTCGCTGCCGGCCGGCCATCCGCCGCCGCTTTAATTTAAATTCAATCAGCAGGTTGCGCTCACAAGCGACGGTTGCATCACGTAGCACGCGCAATTTATCGCGACAAAACTAACTTGATCTATCTACAAAGCAAATTAGTCCGTATTGTAAACCAATAAAGTGTAACGAAGTCTCGTGAGTGGAAAATTCAGTAGGGCTCGCTATGTCGTCTTGTACCAAGTGTAACGAAATCGTCACTGACTCTGTACCTTGTGGTCAATGCCAGGGGATTTTCCATTATGTCTGTGCAGGACTTTCTGAAAACAGCTATTGAAAAATGGGCCAGGAGAAACGAGCGCAATGGCCCTGTGTCATGCCGAAACCAGCCCTCGGAGACAAACACCATGGCGGAAGTTCTCCAAGAAATAAAAAGCTTTCGTGCGGACTTCATTACTATGAAAGCCGACTTCAACAATGTGAAAACTGATATTCACAGCACCTCGCAAGCCATTCAAGACCTGACCTCAAAGTGGAGTGAGCTGGAAACTCGTTTCAATACCTTACCTTTTCTTTTTACACTGTACGTAAACGATGTTGGAGAATGCTTTAGAAACTCTTGTCACTTACTTTATGCAGATGACATCAAAATCTTTAAAGTTGTTCTTTCGCAGGAGGATTGTTTAGAAATGCAAAATGATTTAGAAAGATTTGAGCAATACTATTTACAAAATCAACTATTTCTTAACGCAGAGAAGTGCTATACAATAACATTTATCCGTAAGAACAATTCCATCATCAAAAATTATAGTCTTACAGGTCAAGTTATACAACGCGTTCATTCGATAAGAGACTTGGGTGTCACTCTTGACGCCAAACTGCACTTCAATATCCACATTGACAATATTTTAGCTAAAGCATACAAAACACTTGGCCTTATCCTACGATTAGGCAAACCATTTAAAAATAGTAATACATTAAAAATATTATTTAATTCTTATGTACGGAGTGTTCTGGAGTTTGGAAGTGTAGTCTGGAGCCCACAATATGCCGTACATGTTGATTGCATAGAAAAGATCCAAAATAAATTTTTAAAATCACTTGACTATAAAACTGGTAATTATTTCATAGATTACAAAACCAGTGCTGCTACGCATATAATCCAACCTCTGCGAGTTAGACGTAATTACTTAGACACTATGTTTCTATATAAAATCATAAATAATTATATCGACCCTGAATCACTTCTTGAAAAAGTAACTTTTAAAATACCACGTATATCCACACGTTCAAAACATACATTCCACATCTCATTCAGTTATACTGTTCGAGCAAGCGCGTACAACGCAAAAATGCTTTATAAACAGTTTATGTTTTAACCCAATTACTCATTATTTCTACAATTCAGTTCGTTTTCGGCCATCAAGCGCGCCGCGCGTACTCTTATCATTTTCATCATTCATTTAGTTTTTATACAATTTTAATATACAGTTTTACCAAAAATCAGTATCAGTATTTTTGTTACGGACTCAACCCCGTACATTGGTTCTTCGAGCGAGCCTTTCGGAAAGGCGGGATCTTTCCACGTGTCGTATGAACTGTCGTGAACTTTGTACGTAAACGTGACTGTGGTTCCGCTTTCCGGCCTGTAGAGACATAGTGCATTCATTCTACGCTTTGACGGAACTGTGAATGTTATTGTGCAACAAAGTGACATAAACTCACCTAGCAGTATCCTACTGTACGGTCAAGGAGTGCAGTGGGTCCCGAGCGGCAAGGTCTTGGGTAATCATCAGCCAACAGGGGTAACGACCTAGACATAGTCGTTGCCATTCAGCAGGAGTAGTCACCAAGTAAGATCAGTCCATTTATTTTATTTAAACAATGGCTTCAGTCAGTGATGTACTGGCCAATTAGCACCGGTTGTCTTCGGCAATAGAGATTGTTTTCACCAATTTTAAGAAAGATGGTGCAGATAGGAAGACTGCCGACTACATCAAGAGAAAGTTACACCTACTCGACAGCTATTGGTTTGAGTATGAATCCAATTTTTCTAAATTATCAGCGAGTCAGTTAGAACCAACTCTTATAGAATCAATTAGCAAAGATAGGGAGAGAGTGTACGAAAGGTATGGTCAGGTAAGAGCTTTTATACAAAATTATCAGGCTCCTACAGACGAGAGGCCAAAAACACCCATCATAAAGCCTCCAACGTTCCTTCCAAAGTCAAGCGACACTAACCAGACAACAAACTAGGATATACAAATGACAGAAAGCGGCAGCAGTGCTGGAGCCCGTATCAACAGCGTCACGGTAAGCAAAACCGAAGAGATGCTTAGGAAGCAACAGAGCAATTTTAAGGCTTTCCATCGCACAGTGACTGGTATCAGTCTTGAATCAGTTTCCGAAAAGTGGGAGTTTGAAGATCTTCTTCACACCATTCAGTCGCGCTGGGCAGCTATTGACTCATTGCACTGGGACCTGGACAGCCTGCTGGACGGATCCAATCAGCAGTATGAGAAAACATTTGCTTCATACGAATGTAAGTACCTAGAAATTAAGAAGGCCATCAACAAGAAAATGTGGTCGGTAGCTTATGTAGAAAAATCCACACCTAAAATGGAGATTCCAGCTTTCAGTGGAAATTATAACCATTGGATTTCCTTTAAAGATTTATTTGTCGAAACGATCCATAATAACCAGTCAATGTCTAATGCTCAAAAAATGCAGTATCTCAAATCCAGGGTGAAAGGGGAAGCAGAGAGATTAATTCAGCACCTAAATGTTAGTTCAGATAATGACAATGTTTGCTGGGACATACTAAATCAGAAGTATAACAACAAGAAACTAATATTCTCTTCGCACATGAATATTTTGATGAACCTCCCAGTAATGCAACAACAATCAGTCGCGCTTATAAAACGCATGCATGACACTACGCAAGAGTGTTTGTATGCTAAAAAGAACCTGGGAGTCGATATCAGTTCACGGGACCCCATTATCGTGTACCTTTTATCACAGAAGTTAGATACAGCCTCGTTCACCGACTACATTGAGTCTGTTCAGAACCCCCGGGAGTTGCCTGTACTACAAGAAATGTTAAAGTTTTTAGAAGCTGAATTCACGACTTTAGAGTCATCTCGTAGTAAGCAAGACACTCCTACTCAGAAATCTCCAGCAGTTTTTAAAAATCAGAGTAATATTAAAAATCAGAGACCAAATTATTACAAAAGTTCATTCACCAGCAATAAGGTTATTTCGCAACCGGACGCTAAGCAAGTTGCGTCTTCATCAAAATACAACTGTTCTTTATGCCACAGTAATGAACATGGCATCTATTTTTGTAGAAAATTTTTAGAGATGCCACCCTATATCAGACTGAAAACAGTAACAAAATTGAATCTATGCCCAAATTGCCTTTTTAATTATTAGGGAAGACAATGTTTGTCAGAAAAGGTTAGTGGGGAATGTAACAAAGACCATAATAGCCTACTGCACGAGGCGTTTGCGCAACCGCAGTACGCCCGCCCAACGCAACAAGGCACTCGGGGCGGGGAGAGTGCGAGCGCGCGCAGGGCCAATGTCGCTGACGCAAACACAAATGCAAGTGCAGGGAAACAACTCCGAAGTAGCTCGCACGTGTCACTGTACGATGACCCTATTGAAGTCTTATTACCAACGACTGTGATTAAAGTTCAAGCCCACGATGGTTCGTACCATATCATGCGCGCCCTCCTGGATCAGGGCTCACAAGCGTTCTTGATTACAGAACACGCAGCGCAGCGTTCAAAAATACCCAGAAATAAATGTAAGGGAGTTATTTCAGGCTTAGGAGACAAAGAAAGTAACAGTAAGGGCATAATAAGTATAAGATGTTTATCAGCAGTCAGCGATTTTAAATTTGAAACCGATGTGATTATAATGAATCAGCTGATCAAGAATTTACCAACTTACTAATTCACTCAGCCTGACTGGTCATACCTGGGTCATATCCAACTAGCGGACCCTGAATTTTATAAATCACGCCCTATAGATATTTTATTTGGTGCCGATGTGTACTCAGTCGTATTAATAAACGGAATATGCAGGGCAAACTTGACCTTGCCAACTGCTCAACAGACCCGTCTCGGGTGGATTTTGAGTGGCAACGGCAATGCAAAGACTGTTCAATGCAATATAGTGTTGCATAACATGGAGTTCTGGGACATTGAAGACATCTCAGAACAATCAGGTTTATCAGCAGAAGACAAGCAGTGCATAGATTTTTATCAGTTGACTACAACCAGACGAGATGACGGACACTATGAAGTTAGGATACCCCTAAAAGAAAATTATCAGGAAAAATTAGGCCACTCAAAATCAAAAGCAATCGCACAGTTCTACAATTTGGAGAAAAAACTTTCAAAAAGTCTATTGCAAAAGATTATTGTAAATTTATTGATGAGTATTTAGCACTCGGTCATAATATGACATATTTATATTATGACACCCGCGGTCACCGATTGCGACACGAAACTTAAATGTTATTTACCTCACCACTGCGTGACACGTGAAGATTCCTCTACAACTAAGTTACGTGTTGTTTTCAACGCGTCTAATAAAACATCATCTGGGCTAAGCCTGAATGACGTAATGTGTCGTGGCCCTAATTTTCAGCAAGACTTAAAGAGTTTAATTACAAAGTGGCATCAGTTTAAATATGCATTTACAGCAGATATAGAAAAAATGTTCAGACAGATATGGGTAAACAATGAAGATCAGTATTTACAGATGATTGTATGGAGAGATAATCAGTACAGCAGATTGAAAGATTTTCAGCTCGCGATCGTTACGTATGGAACAAAGGCGGCGCCATTTCTCGCTATGATGACGCTTAAACAGTTAGCTTACGACGAGAAAAGTGACTACCCAGACAGCTGGGCGCCTATGGTCCTTAAGGAGTCCCTTTACATGGACGATCTTATCCATGGAGCAGCCTCTGTACAGTCAGCCAAACAATTACAAAGAGATATGATTAATATATTAAAATCAGGGGGGTTTAATTTAAGAAAGTGGAAGTCAAACTCGCCGGAGCTATTAGAAAATGTGGACGTTAACATGCAAGGTCACGAAAACTTTGATTTTAAACAGGCGGAGTCAACTAAAGCCTTGGGACTTGGGTGGAATCCACAGAAGGATTGTTTCACATTTGAGTCAAAAATAGATACAACATCTAGCCTACGAAGCGGTCACTTTTATCAAACATCTCAAAGATCTTCGACCCTCTAGGCTGGCTCTCTCCTTTGACTACGAAACTAAAAATATTATTTGAGGACGTCTGGAGAGCAAATGTACAGTGGGACGAGCCTATACCGCAGGATGTCTGTGAAGAATGGAATAAAATCAAGGTCGAAATCAAGTTCATCAGTCAGTTTCAAGTACCAAGGTGGCTACAAACGCAAGAGAGAGATCAAGTTGAATTGCATGGCTTTTGCGACGCCAACACGAAAGCCTATGGCTGCGTTGTGTACTGTAAAATAAACAATTCAGTGACATTGGTAGCAGGAAAAACCAAATTAGTCCCACTAAGTAAAAACTGTTCACTGCAGCGCTTGGAGATATGTGGTTCAGTTTACTTTCAAAATTAATGGCAAAAATCAAGAATTGCCTATTAAATCATGAAGTCAAGGTTTATGGATGGTCGGATTCCATGGTGGTACTAGGTTGGCTTAATGGTGAAGTAGATAGATGGAGGCCATTCGTAGCTAACCGTGTGAAACAAGTCACATCAACAATACCGGCTGAATGCTGGCGATATGTACCATCCAAGGAGAACCCTGCTGATTGCGCTAGCAGAGGCCTAACTGCTTCACAGCTTAATGAGCGATCGTTGTGGTGGGCAGGGCCCACTTGGCTACCTACCTACGAGCCTGAAAAGGCCAAACAACAAAATTATTCTACAAACATAGACATGAAAAATTCAAAGCAAGTAAACGTCATGCTATCAAGTGGCAATGAAATCGTTAAACAGATTATACAAAAGCATAGCTCGTTAGCAAAAACAATAAGAATACTAGCATGGATACTCCGGTTCAGAACAAAAAATAACCGAAAGCAGTGTTATTTAAATATTCAGGAACTAAATAGGGCAAAAACAATCATAATCAAAAGCATTCAGCTAGAGGAGTTTACAGAAGAAATAAATTGCCTAAAAGAATTCAAAGGCGTGAGTAATAAAAGCAAGTTACACTGCTTTAATCCAATATTGGATCCAGACGGGATCCTGAGAATAGGTGGAAGGCTCAGGCACGCCAACATGGATCCTGAAATGAAACATCCCGCTATTTTTCCCAGTAACACGAGATTAGCAGACCTCATTATTGATCAGGCGCACGAGCACTCGTTCCATGGAGGTGCGAGGTTAACAGCAGCATTTATACGCAGGAAATATTGGATTCTAGGTGGCAATAACGCTGTCAAAAAACGACTACGCTTGTGCGTCAAAAGCAGGAAACAAAACCCTCACCTTCAAAATCAGATAATGGGTGACTTACCTGCTGCGCGAACTAACCCATCGCGTCCGTTTTATCACTGTGGCGTAGACTATACAGGCCACGTAAACGTCAAAGCCAGTAAAGGCCGCGGTATCAAAACCACGAAAGGATACATAGCAGTGTACGTGTGCATGGTGACCAAGGCCGTGCACCTAGAACTCGTTTCCGATTTGACGACCTCGGCTTTCCTAGCATCATTACAAAGAATGGGCGCTAGAAGGGGTATGCCAGGTCATATGTACAGTGACCAAGGTAAAAACTTTATAGGAGCAGATAATGTATTGAAGCAAGCATTAGCAGAACTACAGAATGAAAACAACCAGGAATTCATGTCACAGATAACAAGTATGGGTATCGAATGGCATTTCAATGCGCCCTCCTGGCCTTCAGCGGGTGGCCTGTGGGAGGCTGCTGTAAAAAGCCTGGAACACCACCTAAAAAGAGTTATAGGGGAACAAAACCTTTGTTTCGAGGAATATTCGACACTTCTGAGTGTCCTTGAAGGATGTCTTAATTCTCGCCCTCTTGGAATTTTAACAGAAGATCCCGAGGACCTGGATTTCCTAACGCCTTCCCACTTTTTAGCCAGTGGTCCATCGTTAACCCTGTATGAAACAGAGAAAGATCTGAGACCGAGGTGGCATCTCACTCAGAAACTAATCAGTGACATCTGGAGCCGCTGGCGACAGGAGTATCTGACTCAGCTTACAGCTAGAAGCAAATGGAGACAGCCAAAGGCAAATCTAAGATTGAATGATGTCATCATAATCAAGGACGACAACCTTCCGCCGGGGAAGTGGGCCTTAGGCCGCGTAGTGGAACTTCACACAGGTTGTGACGGTCACGTAAGGGTCGTCACTCTAAAAACCAAGAATGGCTTTTTGAAACGCCCGATCGAAAAATTAGCGATTCTACCCGTCTATCAAGAACAACAAAATAAAATAAGCAAGAAAAAGACAAAAAATCGAAGCAAAAACCACATCAGAAAGAGCAGAAAACAGTTCAGCTCCAAAAAAAGGAAAAAAATGTAGCTTTACAACAATAGCTATTTTCATGTTGTTATTATTTTTCATTACAGTCCCATCAGTACACAGCCAGTATCATATGAAACGGCTCCTCTCGAAAGAAAACAGTAATACAGTAGCAAACTTTTTTTTTATTTATTATATCAGCTCATATACGTCCCCACCGAGGGGCTCGAGCCTACCCTGAATCAGGGTGAT
Organism: Coleophora flavipennella; assembly: GCA_947284805.1. Taxonomy (NCBI): domain Eukaryota; kingdom Metazoa; phylum Arthropoda; class Insecta; order Lepidoptera; family Coleophoridae; genus Coleophora; species Coleophora flavipennella. The sequence goes on along the minus strand of OX369309.1, from coordinate 5,301,912 downwards.
TAGGCCTTAGTCGACCACGCGGGCCTAGTGCGGGTTGGTCGACTTCACACACAACCTTCGAGTTTCTTCGCAGGCCTGTGCAGGTTTCCTCACGATGTTTTCCTTCACCGTCAAGCAA